>KQ964257.1:541565-811129 GCA_001566295.1 Microdochium bolleyi
GGGGGGGGGGGGGGGGGGGGGGGCACCGAGCTCAGGCACAATAAGCTTACACACACTAGCACCTGGCCCTGTAAACCAAGGGATACCAATGTCTCAGCGCGCGATCTGCCCAGGGAGATCTCTGCCCAGTCCCGATGCACCACACTGTTGTTTCCCACAGAGCCATCAGGGCACATAATCCGAGCTCTGGGCCCGAGTTTCGTCGCGGGGCAGCAATGCTCCTGTCGCTTGGCGTGCCGAAGCTGGCTGCCCGCCAAGCTGAGCTCGTGTGCCCTTGGCCTGCACACAGCCTGCCGCAGCACGGCGCTTCAGCTCCCGTTATCTGGAGGAGAGGTGCCCATCACACATTTCTAGCCTATTCTACAACAGTGGCATGATCTGTGATGCCAGTTGCCACTTGGCGAAACAGTCCTATGCGCCCGTGGCTTGTCCAAGCTCACGGGCGCATCCGCCGAGCCGGCTCTCGGGGCTCGCTCGTCACCCTGCCATCAAGTTGCCTTCTTATGATGGCTCCCCAACCCACAACCATGTAAAATCACTGCCAACACGGCTCTGCCTTGCCCCATCCCTCGCATGGGGACCAGTCCAACATCTCGTCATAATCTCGCAAGCAAACAGATCTCGTACGGCTAGCAAGCTCCGACTCTGGGAGGCAAAGGCGCACGCGATCTGATTAAAACCAAACTGCTTTCCCATTCGGGCCATACATCACGCAGCATACCTTGCCCCTCCCTCATCCACGTTCCTCGCTTTTCTCTGCTTTCGTGCTGGCGTGCGCACTCTGAGGCGGACTCGCACACACCTATACACGCAGCAAGTTCCGTGAGGAGGACCCCTTTCGCATGCGTACGCTTCCGACTCCCCTCCCCAAAAGCAGCCTGCCACTCATTGCGCGGGAGCGGGCTGGCTGACCACGCCACCCGACCAACACCTCGGGACACCCCCTTGGGCATTCCCCGGTTCCTTCCTTGCGGAGAGAGCGTCGACACTCTTGCCCTCATATTTCCTCATTTTATCCCCCTTCTGAGCCATGTATGCTCATCGTCGTCGCGCCGCCGCGCCATCTCCACGGAGCCGGTCTCCCATCATACCCCGGAGCTGGCTCCGACGGCAGCGGGCCTGCCTGCTGGGCGGCATCACCATCTTCATACTCTGGCAGACCCTGCTGTCGTCACGGGGTCGGGCAACTTATCCGCAGTGGAGGGACTCGTATAATAATGCACCACAGCCGGCAATGGGAGCGCTGCGCAATCGACCGTCACTGCAGGGTTCAAGGTACGGAGGAGCAGGAGCGCCTGGTATCAGCGGAGGACGGCAGGGACCCCGGCAGCACGAAAGTGTCCTGGGGCAGAACGTCAAGAACGACTACGACGCCGACCTGCTTGAGGACGATCCGCACCACCCGTGGAACCCAGACGGCTCGTTGTACGAGTTCCCCTCGTACCAGGACTGGCTGGACCTCGACGCCCGGGCCGACACGCTGCCGGATCTCGTGCACATCCCGCTCGAGGAAGCTGTGGCCGGCGAGACGCTCCTCGGCTGGGAGGACGAGTGGTTTGCACATGCGACCTTCTCCAGCGCGACCTGGGGCCCGCTGCCGGAGCCGCGGGTGGACTTCATCTACACGTGGGTCAACGGCAGCCAGGACGCCTTCGCGCGGACGATGCGCCCGTACGAGCTCAATTCGACACTCAACGATGCCGACGGGGAGTGGCTGCGGGGCCACGGCTCGAACCGGTACCGCAGCTGGGACGAGCTGCGGTACTCTGTGCGCAGCGTCGAGAAGTACGCCCGGGGATTCACCAACAAGATCCAGATCGTCGTCAACGCGGTCGACGAGAGCCGCGACCCTTCGGTCCGGCATTTCACGAAACAGCGACCCCTGTGGCTCAGCGAGGAGGCCGAGACAGCAGGGCTCGTGCAGACGCTGAGCCAGGAGGAGTTCTTTGGCGCCGAGGAGATGGCCGCGCTGCCGAGCTTCAACTCGCTCAGCATCGAGTCGCAGCTGTACAACACGCCCAGCGACGTGGACCGCTTCTTCGCGCTGTCCGACGACATGCTGCTCGGGCGCCCGCACGCCGCGTCCGACATCTACTCGCCGCTCTTCGGCCCGGCGCTGGGCTTCAAGCCCAACGGGTACAACACGCGCTCGCCGCCGGACGAGGTCGACGCCCACCGCTTCGGCGAGAAGCCGTACCTCATCTACACGTCGTGGATGCTCAATCGGCGCTTCGGCATGCGCAAGCGCTCCGGGCAGGTGCATTTTGGGCACTCCATGTCGCGCTCCATCGCCAGGGAGGTCAAGGACAGCTTCCCGCGGCCCTCACTGCGCTCCGTTTGCCAGCGGTTCCGCGGCGAGACCGGGTTCCAGCTGTACACGTGGTACGCGGCGTTCCACTACACGGTCGAGCGGCACCGCGAGGCGCTGCTGTACAGCTACATCGTGCTGCGGTCCGACAGCGACGCCGACGGGAACCTGGGTTGGAAGGAGCGGCTGGCGATGATGGCCGAGCTGGAGCAAGGCATGGCGCAGGAGGGCAACGACGGGTTCCGGAAGCGCATGTTCCACAGGGTCGCCGAGATGCACCGCGAGGCCGGCCTGCAGCCGCCGCAGGCCAACATCGACACACAGTGGACCTCGCTCGACGGGCCCATGACGATCCGCGACATCGACTGCTACGAGTTCGATGTCAACGAGTGCCTGGCTCCGGGGTTCTCGTCGCCGCTGGCCGACGCCAAGCACGCGAGCCCCGCGTTCGACAGCGCCATCATCTTCGACCGGGTGGCCCGCCAGGACCCGATCTGCGGCGACTGCCTGCTCAAGCTGCTCCTGAACCGGCAGCCGACGGGCCTCGAGCCGTTGCTCCCCCCCAAGAAAACGATGCCGGCGCAGCGGGAGCTGATCCTCAAGGCTGTGAAGCGGTACCAGTACTCAGTGATCCAGCCGGACGCGCACTTTGTCATGATCACCGACGCCGAGCAGGTCCAGGCCACGCTCGTGGATCGGTATCTCAGCGGGGTGCAGGGCGGCCGCCGCGAGGTCGGGCAGCTGTGCCTCAACGATGACGTGGACAGCACCGACGAGGCGGAGCTCGCGGCCCTGCAGCGTGCCATGACGAAGCTGTTCAAGGGCCTGCTCCCGGAGCCGAGCCGGTACGAGAACGACGCTGAGGCGTGGGCGGCCGCGACGGCGGCGCAGCAGGAGGAGGAGGAGGAGGAAGCCAATGCGGATTCCAAGGCCCAGAGCCGGTCCAGTCAGCAGGAGCAGGTCGAGGACGAGGACGAGGAGCTGCGGCGTGAGAACAAGGTGCAGAATGTGCATGCATATTATCAGGCGCAGGGCGACGAGGAAGAACAACGTCCGAGATTGATAGGGTCACGGCAGAAGCAGCAGTGAATCTGTAGAACGGACAGCCATCCTTTCCATTCACCTCGCACAGTCGGGTTTCTTTGTATTTTGAAGCGCAGACATTCGGAAGCGGGAGGACATCTCTTTTTCGGACATCTGCACGATCCCCGCAACCAAATTGTCAAGCACATTGTAGATAGAACTAGACAAGATACGTTAGGCAAGACCAAGATGCTCACAAACACCAGGCGTTGCTTTGCCAGTGCTGACATCAGTCCGCGCCACGTGTGTCAATCTTCCGCGGACACCGTGGGGAGTTGGTGTCTGGGTACATGACCAAAGATTGCCTCGCTGTCCCTGTGCATGACTCTTGCAAGCACCTTGTGTCACGCGCGACGCGTGAGAGGGTTATCTCACGGCCATGAAATCCAGTTGTTCTTGGCGAACATTCCTCCCTTTGTCTGAGGCGACACGATGCCCCGGCTGTCGGCGATGTCTCACCAGGCTCAGGCGATGCCTCCACATCTCAGGGCAGACAACCTGCCATCCCTTGCTGGACCCATCGGCCCCGACTTTGTTTCCCTTAAGCTTAAGATCTATCCCTTCGTGCCATGGGACTAAAATTGAGATCCCAATGCAAGGATGCAGGCTGCCCCATAGGCTGGGTCTGCGGTATGCCGGAGAGACTGCCCCTTGGGTCGAGGGTCGTCATTCCACAAACTCCTGTCCCGCAAATGACCACGACGAGCTCCTCGGCCTCACCACGTCGTCCGCCAGCATACAGGTGTAGCAATACCAGAGAGACAAACAAGTGCCTACAATGGCACGCTCCGCATACACGGTAATCCCGCAGAGCGAGTCGGACGTGGAGAAGGCTGCGGCCCTGCTTGCAGCCGAGCATGACCACCCCCAGCGGAGCCGCACACATGGCACATGCTCGATATTCTTCCTGTTCCGGCTCTGTAGGGTGCTCCTGGGCAGACTCCTCGCAGTGTTGACACCCAGCTTCCTCCAGCGCCAGCACCATGTCCCGGGCCGGAGCACCGGCGACCACCAGCACAGCACGACATCGCTGCCGCAGGACGGCAGCAACGCCAGCGATGGCCCCAGCACGGCCTGGCTCGACGGGCTCCGCGGCGTGGCCTCGTTCGGCGTGTTCCTCTTCCACCACAGCAGGTTTGGGCACCCCAACATCAAGATCGCCTACGGCGGCAGCCCGGAGCAGCACAACATCCTCCAGCTGCCCATCCTGCGGCTCCTCGTGCACGGGCGAACCATGGTATCCGTCTTCTTCATCGTGTCCGGCTACGCGCTGTCCTTCTCGGCCCTCAAACTCATCCGGCAGCGCGACCACGCGGGCCTGGCGCGGCGCCTGTCGTCATCCGTCTTCCGCCGTGCGATCCGGCTCATGCTGCCCTCCTTCGTCGCAGGGTTCCTGCACTACCTCGCGCAGCGGGCCGGCCTGGTACAGGCGTGGAACCACGAGTCGAGCTTCCTGGGTGACACGGCCGCGTTCATGGCCGAGTTCGCGGGCCTGATGGACCCGTTCACCTGGACCACCGAGGTGCCGTACCTGTTCTACGGCCCGCAGCTGTGGACGATCCCCGTCGAGTTCCGTGCCAGCATGTTCCTGTTCGTGACGCTGCTCGGGCTCGCGCGGGCGGTCACGGGGGTGAGGCTCGCCGTCGTGGCGTTCCTCGGCGTCTACGCGATGGCGCGGCGGCAGTGGGACGTGTCGCTGTTCATGGCCGGCATCATGCTCGCGGACGTCAACCTCACGGCGCACCACCGCGGCGGGACAGCAGCCATTGCCGGCTCCGGCGGCACACAGGCATATCGACCCAGCGGTCCAACGCGCCGCCTGCTCAAGAAGATCTCCCTCGTCACGCTCCTCCTCTTCGGGCTCTACCTCGCCTCGTACCCGACGCAGAAGGCGCACGCGACCAATGTCTACATCTGGCTCTCGCGCATCGGGCCGGCCGAGGACACGGACTTCCGGTCGCGCGTGTACACATCCGTGGGCGCAGCGCTGTCCGTCACGGCGATCAGCTTCCTGCCCGCGTGCCAGCGCGCGCTCGAGCGGCCGCTGGCCCGGTACATGGGCCGCATCTCGTACGCGCTGTACCTGACGCACCCGCTGCTCAACATCCTCGTGGGCCGGCCGCTGGCGCGCATGATGTGGGGGGTCCTCGGGGCCACGCGGGACGACGAGGACTGGGTCGCGTACGAGGGCGCGTGGCTGCTCGCGACGGCGCTGTATCTCCCCGTGGTGGTCTGGGTCGCGGATGTGTTCTGGCGGGTGGTGGACCTCAGGGCGGTCGAGTTTGCGAAGAGCGTCGAGAGGTGGTGCACCGTCTCGTGATGGGGGGCGCCACCCGTGGATGGATGGTTCGAAGGATCACGTCACTTGGGAGGTTTCCCAGTCACCATGCATGCCATTTCACTGTAGCATCTAATCCAAGAATACTTCCACAACTCTCACTCAAGCTCCGGATTTCTCGAGAACTTCTCGACGTCATCTTTTGTTCCCAGGTGCAAGTGATGCACCAAGTTTTCATTGTACTACCTCCCTTGGCCCAGCACAATGCCTCCCTTAGAGACATCCATCCCTTCGCCCCGGTCCTTGCGTGGCGCAACATGCGGGCATGTGCGGCGACAACGACAAGCGGCAGTGGTGCAGGGTAGGCTGTGGTGGCGATGCCAGCGAGCGATGACGAGACTGTAAGTTGGCGGCCGTATGAGGTGCTCGTAGATGGCGAGCGTAGGTGCTCTTGCGTTAGTCCTGTAGTTGAGTTATGATGGTCATGAAAGGATAGACGGTACATGCGAGGTGATTCACGGCGTCGTGCGGTTTATTTGATTATCTGCGATTATTTTGGATAATATTATATATCTATCAAATGGCTCATGGGCAAACAAGAGTTTCGATACATATTGTGTGGAGTTTGAACAAAACATCCTCCATTTCTGAATATCAAACTGCGTTTGCCCGAGCACAAGATCACATCGGTCTACGCTAGGCAGCAAGCATCAGAAAAACAAATCGATCTCAAGCTCGTAGTCAAGATTCGAACTTCCAAACGACAGTAATTCCATGATTCACCCCTAGACAGGATCATAACGTCGACAACCTGTCATGCGTCCTGAATTCAACACGCGGATCTCGAGAGTCATAGGAACGAGGCAAGTATAGCGAGACTAATTGCTCCTGCTCGTGCTGATGCTGTAAGAGGAGGAACCCCAAACGCTTCTCCATCCGTCTACCAACAAACTTTTGATCGCAACATGTATGGTGTCAACCGCAACACAGTAGATCCAGCCCTTCTTCCGAGTCCGAGGCAAGCAGAAAGCACCAGCAGCCCCCCTTTCTCCAACCATGGAGATTTCTTGCGAAGAAGCACAAACCAGAGAGACAAAACCACGAGGAGATACACAGTCGAGATTTTCCCTTCAAGGCTTCGGGACTGGGGGTTCTTCTTCAGCCGAGAACAAGTACACAACCTCAGCAGAGACGACCGCTAGAGATGGCCGAGAGAGAAAGAGACAGAGAGAGTTGTGCGCCGCGGGCTTCCCTGCTGCCAGCGCAAGAACCAGGTGGCCTAAAACAAGCACCGAGTGCAGATACTCACACCACCTAAACACCGGTCGCAAATATCATAAAAACCAAAGGAAGGGTTTCCTGCCTGCATATTTTCGAGCAGCCACTCGGAACGGTGAGCTGCTGCTGCCCACGGAACTCAGAAACAGCAGCACAAAGAAGAAATTTCCAGAGACTGTGAGCGCGTAAGTCGCCCGGATGAAATGAGAGGGAGAGGGTCATGGACGACGACGACGACGCCTTGCCGAGCAGTCGCTTTCTACCGACTAGCATGGGCCTTTTCATCATCACTTGTCGCTTCCATGTCCTACATGCACGTACGAGAAGTCGGGAAAGTCTGAGTCTCCTTTCGTAACCTTAGGGTTGGTACCGTGTGACACAGGCCCCGTCGGAACGGGACGCTCCCCAGTGCTCGAGCACAAGGAATGGAAGCAGCCGCCGCAGCAGCAGCAAGAGCTCTGCAAGTATGTCTTTTAATTAATAGATAAAAAAAAATTACGTTTGTGCGAGGGCAATCGAATGTTGTTCCCCCTCCTCCCGGGAGGCAATCGATTGAACCCCTTGTTCTCACGGCAGGCATCAAGGGAGACCAGCGCGTGGCCGGGCAGAGGCAAAGGGACCCATGTGACTGGAGGAGGCGCGATCATTGCGAGCAGCGGCCTTCAGATACCTTATGCAGACGCACCATCGAACCTGGGAAGGGAGCGCCTGCAGGGCCTGTGTTGGCTGCCATGCCTCTGACCTGTGACCGGCATCGGAATATTCCCCACGGTCTGCGCTTGGCACGCAAACATCAATATTTGTACATGGCCCCTGCCCCTTGTGGTGCATGCCTCCACACTTCACTTAGGGTGGTCACACAGCAGGATCCCAGACGCGCAGGACGCGCATTGCTTGTCGCGAGATAGAACTCTCTGCTTTCCATGCAGCGTGGTATATATACCTTCGTATGCTATTGTTCTATGCTTATGCTCCCAGGATATCCAGAAAAAGTATGTTCAAAGCCCTCCCTCTCTCCCTCTCTCCCTCTCTCCCGCCTCTCCTCCAATACACGCAATCAAGAAACAACATCGCTGACAATGATGATGTGACACCCAGACAATGACGATTAGCGTTCACGGACGCTCGCTCGCTTAGAGGACCGCAGCCAACGCGCCCAGGCCAGCCAGGGCGGCGACAGCGGCAGCAGCCGGCCGCTCGAGCCCGCCGGCGGCGTTCTGGCCGGTCTGGCCGGTCTGGCCGGTGGGCTGGGTGCTGCCGGGGCGGGTGGTGGTGGGCTTGGGGGTGGCCGCAGGGAAGTCCGTCTGGGTGAGGCCGGCGGCGCCGCTGGAGAGGCACTGGTCGAGCTGGCGCAGCTCAAGCTGGTTTGTGGCGAGGGCCGCCCAGCCGCCGGTGATGGTGACGGGGATGAAGAGGTCAGAGCTGGCAACGGCGGTCATGTGGCTGGTGGTGGCACCGGTAGCCTTGGCAGCCTCGCCGTCGGCAGACCATGTGCAGTCTGCGGTGTCGGCGGTGATGGTGCAGTGCTCCTGAAGGGTGCTGTTATGCAGGGAGGTGAGTTAGTATACTGATTTGACACGGAAGGCGGCAGCCTGCAGAGTGCAGACAGCAGCCGCGAGGGAAGTGATGGAGGGAAAAACGTACAATCGGTCGCCGTCGTTGATGTTGAAGGCGTACGAGTGCGGCGGGTGCATGGTGACGGTGGCGCCGTTGCCGACAGCGCAGGAGGCGTGCTGGGAGTTCTGGTCGCACTCGACAAAGTACTCTGTGGCGGTAGCATCGGCGGAGAGGACGCGGCCGACGAGGCCCTGGCCGTCGAAGCCCGGGAGGAACATGTTGCCGACCGAGGAGGTGCGGGCGAGGGCGCTGCCGACGAGGCCAGCGGCGGCGGCGAGCGTGACGGAGCGGACCATGATGGCGGGTGTTGCTGTCGAGAGGATTGGTGGTGGTGTTGATGCCGGGCGAGGAAGAGGTCGGGATGGTGATTGAGACGGTGGTGATGCCGGCAGAGTGGTTGTGGTTGTGGTTGTGGTTGTGGTAGTTGTTTAGAGACGCGACGGGCAGACAGACAGACAGACGGACAGGCGAAACAGAGAGGCGGACGGGGCCAGGAGAGCGCCGCAGAAAGTGGAAGGAGTGGACGGAGTGGAGTGGCGCAGTGCGGCTGTAGCAGCGTGCGATGGACTAGCTGTCAGCACGAGTGCCCAATGCTGCCTGCACCTTGCTGCACTTTGCTGCACTGCCTGGGCCCGCCCCTGCCGTAGTCCCGGCCCAGCCAACCACAGCGCGCCCCGCGGGGCTCCCGGCCACAGCTGCGGGTCAGCACTAGCCCCGCCGCACTCTAGCGCATCGCCTGCCCGGCCCAGCCTGTTCAGCTCGCTTTGGCGCTGCGACCAAGCGAGGCCACCTGCAGTCGGTGATGGGCGGTCATGGATCGATGGACGGGATGCTCCCCTCGGCTACCTGCAACATCAATATGAACCTTTCTATCTTATGCATCACGACCATCGCAGGTCCTCGGCGACAATCTGCGACGCACAGCAATGCACCGCAATACACCGCGACACGCCCTCGGCCGGCCTCAAACCCGCCCGCCCCAGGGTCGCCACCACACCCAATGATCCCCGTCAATCTGAGACTCCACAGGGCTGCCTCAGCCGCTTTCCCGCCCGAGCAAGGCACGCTCAATTAGCGTACGCAGGAAGGTTGTCCACGGCAAGGTGTCCGGAAATAGAGTCAAGGGTCCGCCCTGGCAGGCACATGCAGCCACATCGGGTCCCGTCGATGCCAGTGGCACGTCGACGACCCGACGCCATCGCGTTCAACACTCCGCCATGCCAACCCCAACTCCCCTCCTCTCCAGCGTCAGCGCATCCTCCACCCCGCCGTTGGCATCATACCGGGTCTGCTCGTGATACCGCGGGCAGCACGAGCTCCACACAATGTTGCCCGCCAGCAGCTGCTGCAGCCCGCGAAAGTACATGTCCACCTCCTCCCGCACCGGCGCGTGCCGCACCCGGTACTCGTCGCACCGCCGCTCCAGCTCCCGCTCGTAACCCCTCGTCAACTCCAGCGTCGCATCCTTGGCTCCCGCCACGTCCAGCCCCCGCCACTGCATCAGCAGCGTCACGAGGTTGATCATGATGGGCATCGACGACGACGACGACGACGACGACGTCGGGTTTCCCCCATCGTCGGCATCACCCTCGCGCCTCTGGCTGTTCTGCTGCTCCTGCTCCGCAAGAAACTCGGCGTACTCGCGGTCAAACGAGAAGTAGTCGTTCTCGAGGCCCGCCGCCGCGCAGAACGGCCACGCCGCGTACCGCAGCTCCTCGCGCTCCTCCGCCGGTAGGCTGATGCCCATGCCGTAGAGCATAAACGAGGCCATCCACCTGCAGAACCGAAGTGTGTCAAAAGGCAGTTTGTCTAGGTTCTCTCCCCTTTTATTGCATGTTTGGGCCAAGCTTGGAAACAAAAGCGGTAGGTCCCTTCACAGAGACGGCGGCACTCACCATGCACTGCAGTCCACGAGCCGGAAGTCGACGTACTCCTCCACGGACGCAAACTCAGTCCGCTTCGCCGCGTGCGTCGTGTCGATCATGTGCTGCCACTCGTCCAGGCATTCGCGACCGCGGGTCTCGTCGATGGCCAGCAGCTCCCGCGCCATTTTGGCACGCAGCTTCTTCTTGCCGAGCTGTGGGTCAAGGGTAGCTGTTGAGGTGCTGGTGCTTGTTTCGTCGTCCGAGGCGGTGTTGTGGTGGTCTTCGGACTGTGATTCCAGTGGTAAGTCAAGCGTTCAGTCAGTGAACGGCTGTATCAAGGTGGGCACGTTGGGGGTCTTGGGACGATTCAGCGTCGGGTCCTGGGCAATGTCAAGAGAACTGGATACAAGGCTGTGTAGCTCGGGGTACATGGGGATGGGGAACTTCTGACTGCTTACACCGTCGGGCAGTTGTTTCTCGATAACCGTGTCGTGGATAAAGGCAACTATGTGCAAAAACATAATCTCCTCGTCAGCAAGCGTGCTCGAAACAAACGGCAGGCTCTCTAGACAGATCGGATGCAGATCCACCCAGCCAGGCGGTCCTACGCACCCGGACTCTTGAGATACCCAGACAAGCAAGTCAAGGCTAGCACCGAGCTCCTACTTCTGAACAAAGTATAGCCAAATAAACAAAACGTGAATAAAATAGTAAAACAAATCACATACACTCAATAACATACGCCACGATCCACACCCTCTCCTCGCGGCAGTACGGCATTGCCAGGCTCGTCCAGTTGCCCGCGAGCGGGTTCGCGGATCCGAACTCGTCCGTGCCGCCCACGAGCCGCGCCCAGTCGCGCCGGGCCTGCTGGGCAGCGGCGTTGACCAGGTCCTCGCGCGCGTGCCGCCGGACCTCCCAGCCCGCTGCGACGAAGCCGTGGGTGTCCTTGCCGAAGCGGGATGACAGCACGGCCGGCGGGATCCGGTGGGAGAGGCGGGAGAGGGAGTCGCGGAGGGGGGTGAACGCCGGGGAGGAGGGGGAGGAGAAGGAGGAAAGGGAAGCTGGGGAGGTTGAGGACGGCATGTTATCTACAAGACTGGAGGAAAAGTGCTTGAGAATGATAATAGTGATATATGGATATATCGACTAGCCGACCGGTCTTGGTAGGAATTTTGGTAATGCTCGAGTAGGAATACGAGAGAGTTTGCCTTGCACTTCATCATAAGGTCGGTCTCTACGTTTCTGCGGCGTGGGCGGGATCGTCTTTATGTACACGAACCAGGAGCCTGGCCCTGTATCTTTCCCGTGTGGGACCAGTGAAGCTCGAGACCGGATGCTCATGGTGTTCTCTGCCGCACCTCCCACGAAGCCCTGGACCAATCCACCGCCGCTGATAGTCAGACTACGTGCGTTCAAGATTTCCAGCCAGAAGCGATACCCGTTGTCAGGGCGAAGGATGTCGAGAGACATCAGCCGGCAAGGCGGCCATGTCTCGCGTCGGGGCCATCGGCTATCCCCCACCCTTGTCGGTCGGCTTCCCAGGTCATTGGGTTCCAGGTTCTCGCAGACGACTCTGAATCGATGGAGTAGTGTTTTTCATGTTTGCTTCGAGGCAACGACAGGTGTGGGATTCAAGGATGCCTGGCTCCGGAGGGTATCCAGTTCGCGAAGTCCAATGTTCAGCTGGGGGTGGTTCCCGATCAGGTGCACTTTCGGGTCGTCAGAAAGGGCTGCGATTCTTTTTCTCTCGATTGCCGGCATACCATGGGTTGCAATGGCGTGGAATTCTGTGCCCCCGCGAGAGAGCAAGCCTTGAGACCTGGTGCCGATGAGTTTGCTATCTGGTGGACATGCGTCAGCCTCAGCTCAGCTCTTGTCTGACTGGCATGCGAGAGTCGGCGAGACATCCGCCGCTAAAGACGGCCTATCTATGGCTGGCTGTGTTTGGGGGAGGCCAACACTACACCACAGAAGTGATGCTGTTCCCCAGCCTAGACTATCTCCGATGTCATGATTTGTGCACTTTGGGACAACCTGCCGCAGAGAAGTCAATGGTCACGAGGTCAAAGGAAAGGGGTTGGCGGAAGAGAGGCCCTGCAAGACAAATACGGGATGGCAAGTATTGTAGCCGCGCAGTCACATCTGCCATTTACCTGGGCGCCCGTGATTATCACCTGACAATCCAGCTTTACAATGTGGATTTCGACCAAGAAGCTCCCCCGATCTCTGCTCTGGAAGCATAATGCTTGCGTAACCAAGACGAGTGGCAGAAAGCTTCTTCGGGCCTTTCAATCATCGCGATCCCGTCACCCCGGCCCGAAGCTCAAGGTATCTTCAGGCCGCCACCAGCCGTGCAGTCAGACATCCTTCGGCTTTCCTCTTGCAGCTTTCCATTTACAGCTTTCCACTTCTGTCAACATCGACCTATCTGCGTTGAAACATCGCTTCCGTGCAGGACAGGGGGCCACGTGATGTTTGCCCCATGCGGACTCGGCCTGGGGGGCCTTTTGTGCCACCCGGCCGGACTTGCTTCCGAGCGCGGCTTCTCTCAGCTGACCGCCGATGCATACATAGATCCATGACATCTTGTTTGCTGGGGGCAAAAACTGCCGACTCGACAAGCTGATACATCCGAAGGAAGTGTCGGATCTCCACTTTGGGCTCCCTTTCTGGTCCATGGTCAATACGACACTAGTGTCTCGCATGAGCGGGTTATGAGTTATGGATTTGCTTCCACAGAGCAATGCCCTGATGGTGGCGCGTTTGCCTGCCTGTGGGTGCTGCTGATAGAGCTGATGAATTGTTGTTCGCCTCACATCGATCGCCTGCTGACGATGAAATAGGAGGGGGAAATCGCCGTGCACGTTTATGAAAAGCACGAAAGCAAACCCCCTTCTCACGAGGACATAGTTACTGGCTCTGACACGAATTGGCTACAACATCTCAGTATTTGATCTCGACGCCAGATATTCTGCGCCGTTGCCAACCAACTGCGATCTAATTCATCATGCCAAGCAAAGCAGATCGATGAAAACTCCGAGAAACCGATGAGCGTATCCTTGTCTGGTTCAGCTGCAGACAAAACAAGCAAACAAACACGAGCAGCAGACGTCAGCCGTATGCGTGTACGACCAGTATTGCGCGTGCGCACTTGCAACCCGTCTCGGCCCGATCCGGACCACCTCGATCTCGGGTTCGGCCGTGGTTGGACACGGCGACATTTCCCCCCATTTCTGTGATGTCCCCTTGGATGTCCGCAACGTTAGTCCCTCTGCACAAGGTCAAGGCGCCGGCTGGCTTTTAGCATACTGCGTGCGTACACGGCAAAACACACAATCTCCGCACTTCGGAAGACTGTAGTCGTTAGAAATGGCAGGTCCGTTTAACGAGGATGACAGGGGAGCCACCTCCGTTCGCCAGAAGACTCCATCATCGGTCCATTTGACTCGACCAAGCGAGCGGTAGCTCGTCGTCAAGTTTGGGATTTCGTCTCAAAAGATCAGCACCAAAAAAAGAGATGCGTCTTGAGCATATTCTCTCTGGCGCTGGTCATCTGTGACAAGTATCGATGCCCTTGAATACGAGTCAACGACGTTCTACGCATGTCCCAGATCCACGAATCACACATGACGGGCGGCATCGTGCCAGTGGTTGAGCTCGACAGACTGTGGCTGGACCGTGCTGCCTAGAGCCCAAAGCTTGCTCCCACGTGCGCGGTTGACTGCACACAACACGAGGGGGATTGTTTGCTTGCCAAGACCAGCCGTTGCGTAGGGCAGGGTCGGCAGACGGGTCCATGGGCGCCCACGTGGGCCAGGCCAGGCCAGGTCGAGCAAACATGCGAAGCTAAGTGTTGAGCAGACAAAGTACAAGGCCGGTGTGCGGTATCCTGGCAGTACTTGCCTTCCTGGATCAAGTCGCAGCAGCAAGCAGCAGAGAGGCCCGGCATTCTCGCTCGTCATACCACCCCTTCACAGGGTGATCCTGGCGGTCTACCCCACACCCGAGTCGGGATTCCAGATTCGTCCGCAGCGCAGTGCTCTGCCGTGCCAGTAGACTGACTGAGTGAATATGCGTTGCTTCGCTAATACACATCATGCCTTCGTCTCTCCCCAGTGAGCTCCAACGGACGTCAAATCGAGCACCTGGATGGATCACCCACAAGACACACTCCACCTGCGACAAAAAGTTGTCCACACCTTCCGCTGCCGAACTCTATCGATGCCCGGGAAAAGTTCCCGTGCTTGCGCGGCCGAAGTTCCAAAGAAGCACATGCCAGAAGGTGGAGTCCAGGGAAGTTGCGAGTCTGTCCTGTCCATGCTCGCTCTTCGGGAAACGCAGTTCATCCCACCCCTTGTTCCGAGTTCCGGTTTCCGAGTCATCAGACAGCTGTTCAGGCAACAAGAAACATTGCCTGAACGAGCAAGCTTTGGGATGCCCCAAACCCCCTCCCTCCTTCAAATGACGGACTAGGATTGTGGCCTACTCCGTGAGCATCGTGGCATACGGATTGGAGGCGCCACGGATGCCAAGTCTATGCTGGCCATGCAACTTCCGGACTGCCGACACTCAAGAGTCGGCACCATTGACGACTCTCGAAATGGCTGCTCGGGGCACTGCGCCTGGAATCGCGGACGCGTGTGGTACCGTGCCCGGTGTACATCCCGGGCCCAGTCCGGATGGCGTCTGACGCCCGGCGCAATCTGGGGAAGCAGGATGACTCCCACCATCACAAGACACTACCAACAAGTAGCCAACCCCGCAGCCACAGGCACGCAAATTGCTCCGACAACGCCCAGGTGCATCGCACCATGAGATCGCCGAGTCTAGCTGCCGGCGGCCAGAATGACCCGACGGGACTGCTCGGTGATGTGTGGCTGGTCCAGTTGATAGAGTTAAGTGCCCGCTCTTTAGGACCCTTGCTGGTACGCAAAGGGGTTGCTTTGGTCCTTGTGGTGCCTGTGCCGGCTGGTAGCGCGATGTCGGCGCTCCAAGCAGCCTTTTCGGCACTTTGCGCGAGGCGAGGCACGTCACAGGGAGCGCCGCCAATAGGAACGGCGGAATGGAGCATGGCGCGACCAGGCGTGCGATGGGCTCACTTTAGCCTCGCTGTCACGACCGTCAGGTTCTTGCAGCTAGGACAAAAGTGGCAGCCAAGCTACAAAACTCAATAAGCAGCACAGAGCAGCGGCAGCCCCTGAAACGACGAGCTGACGCGCGGTACTGGACGGGTGTGTGACCGCCGGCCCTGCCATGGCTGCCGGAGCCGTCTCGGAATCGAGTGGCCAGCAACAACCGCCCACGGCAAGCATGCTTCCTCGCCGTTCGGCGTTCGGCAGCGCAGCACGGGTCGGAGGAGAGGAGCTGCAAGCTGCCTTGCTGGCCTGGAACCCCTTGATCTCAGCCGCCGCGGAACAGCCTGGATATGCCGGGGCAGGCCAGGCCAATCTCCAAAATGGCAGCCTCAGTGCAGTCCGCTGCTCCGGAGAGTCTGTCACCCAAGACAGCGTGTCTTCCACGATACCACGAACCGTGGTATCCCCTTACGTGACGAGAGGTCTTGGCTCGACAATTTTGCGCATTGGCGATGCAGACAATAGGTAAGAGTGAAGTAATACCGCCGAAGAGAAGTGAGCTGAAGACCTTGATCCGGGATCAATATTCACGAGGCTCCACCATGCATGTCCACAGCTCTTTCTTGCACCTTGGAACAGTCCAGCATCGAGCAAGGGAGGTGCCGACGGTGGCCGTCATTGCCCCGGCGAGCCCCGCTGCGTAGGGCGCCGTCAGGTAGGTACCTCGCTCAGAGTTTTCGGTGGATCGGTACATACGTGGCCGTGACAGGGCGCGACAGGCCGCAGCGATGGCAGCCGATCGGCCGAGGCTTGGTATGCGGCGGATCCCTTCGAGAAGAAAAAAGTCTGGACTGGAGCCCAGCGAGCCTGGCCTGGCCCCTCGATGCGCTAGTCTCGCATGACTGACTTGTTGCGCCTCGAGGGGACTCCACGATGCAAATATTGTCCTCGAGTTGCCGCATTGGGAAGCGGCAGGCGACGGCTGGTCATGCGGTTCTGCGTTTGAGCGGTCAATGTGTTGGAATCATGACGTGGGACGGAACACGTCTTACGCAACAAGCAGTACGCAGCACGCAGCAGTTATGAATAATTAGGTGATGGCACGGAGCATCGGGCGAGACTCGTACGAGGGGACGGGCAGTCGAACACACTGGCGGGTGCGGTGTGCCCTTCGCCGCCAGGGCACGCACTTGCGCCGCGATGGTGAAAACAGAGGAGTGGCAGGTGATGCGTCAAAACGCAGCAGGCGCCCCGCAATAGCCGACATTGGCGATGACTGGGTGCATGGGGAGGGAAGGCGCGACCCGCGGCGCTTGCTGGTGGTGGCCGCCAAGGTCGTGCCTTCCATGACGGAGCCTAGCAAATTCTGTTTTTCCTGGTGCCCAGGTGACTGGGAGGGCCTGAGTCGTCCCAAGGCCTGGTGTCAAGGCGGCATCCGCATGTGGGTTTTAGGTAAATCTTACGCAATCGAAACTTGGCTGTCGTGACGAAACCTCCGCTTCGCGACGAGGCGCAACGTGCGCCCGACTTACAAAATGAAATCATCGCCGCCTTGCCGCCCCTCGCGGCGGCCTGCTAGAGAATTCTGTGAAGAGTCTTGCATGTTCCAGCGATCGACCACTTGCGACACCAACAGAGCCCGACACCCAATTCAGCACGACATTACCACCATCACCACCGCTCTCACAGTCACACCGACGAGGCATTCGAACCACGCAACCGCCCTCGATACCGAAAGAGAACCTCCTGGGCTGTTCAAAGTTGGCAAACTCGCTTCGACGACGACGACCACAGCGACCGCGTACCACTGACGCCATTGAGACCACACTCAGCCATCACAACGCTAGCGTCGCATCCCCGCTTTCTCACAGGCACCCCCGTCAAGGTCGCAGAGAGCGAAGCCTCGAGGCACGAGTCGACTCCTACCTAAATCTTGCCACGAATCTCGAGAAAAGGAGATTTCTAGAAGGGAGACCTCGATTGACGGACCTCGAGACAGAAGGCACCACCCCAAGCGTCAGGGAAATCGCAACAAGAGACAGATCCTCAAGAACGGGACACACCAGGAGCGTCACGGGACCACTTTGGAAGGCCTCAATAGATCGACCAGCTCGGACAGGGTCACCTGCCCTGCCTATGGCTGCGCCATCCCCGCGTTTTCTGCATCTCTTCAGCTAGCCTTGTATGCACCCCGCGATTCGGCACTCTTGGCTTTTCCTTCATCTCCGGCGAAGCACGGCTGTATAAGAGTGCGTTTTGCTACACTCGACAGGAACCGCCTCACCACACATTGCAAAAGCAGGTGGGAAAACCTTAAAAATAAAAACTACTACAAAGCAACCGCAACCAGCATCAAACACGGCTTCCACGCGTTCCTGCCAAGAGTCCACACCAACGGAAGGCACTGGTTGAATCATATTTCTCGAGCGAGCACTCGACACCTACCATCTTCAGCATGCCACATCTGGTGGCCAACCTGTTCCGGTCGTCAGCCGACACTGCGACCAACACATCAGGCATCTTCAGCAACAGCAGTAACAGCAACACCAGCGCCCCTAGCCGTAAGAAGACGACAGCATCCCGTCCCCGTCTAGGTCTGACGGAGGGTATTTCGCGGAGAATATCGTACCACTCGTCAGGCGACGACACAGACGGCGATCACCGGGACTCTCCAGCCCCCGCCGTCAAGATGCCAAGCAACCACAACCACCACCGCATCAGCCTCGGGCCCCTGCATCTGGGCAAGGCCAAGACGTCCAAGGACCCCTCGCGCAACGAGCTCGCTGCGCTCTCGTGGAAGATTGAGTCCCCTCCAGCAGTCATGTATGGCCCTGCCGACGACAGCACCGGCGCCCTTGTTTCTGGCCAATTGCTGCTGGACGTCAAGGAGGGCAACTTGGAGGTGGAAAGTGTCGAGGCTGAGCTCCACATCCGTACGATTCACAAGCGTCCCTTCCAGGCCCACTGCGACAAGTGCTCCGAGCACAAGACGCAGCTGCGGCAATGGTCCTTCCTCGCGGAGCCGACCGTCCTCAGCAGCTCGAGGTCTCACAACTTCCCCTTCTCGAGTCTGCTCGACGGCCACTTGCCAGCGTCTACAGACAATAGCCTCCTCTCAGTCACCTACGAGTTTTCTGCCGAGGTCAAGCTCAAGGACTGCCCCGGTCGCCCCCTGCGTATGAACAAGACAATCAACGTGAAGCGTGCGCTGGCAGTCCCAGAGCTGCCCCACCACAGCATTCGTGTCTTCCCACCCACCAACATCAAGGCCGATATCCACTACCCGCAGGTCATCCACCCTCTGGGGTCCAACACTCTCTCACTCCGACTGGATGGCATTGTCAAGCACAATACTGACACCAAGACCGTTGAGTACTGGAAGCTCAAGCGGCTGACTTGGAAGCTAGAGGAGAGCATCGCCACCATGGCCCCTCCCTGCGAGAAGCACATGCCAAAGGCAACAAGTGACGACGACAGCGCCAGGAAGGGTGTCAAGCGTACCGCCGAGCGCACCATCGGCCACCAGGACATGCACAGTGGGTGGAAGTCAGACTATTCCCCGGACGGCTGTGTCGAGGCCGAGATCGACTTCTCTTGCTCGCCTGCGCTGAAGCCTAATTGCGATCTCAAGATTGGGAGCGGCTGTGCCACAATCACCCACCAACTCGTCGTCGAGATGGTCGTTGTGCAAGAATTTGCGCCAGTCAGCCAGCCCAAGCACATCACACCAACTGGAATTGCTCGAATTCTTCGCATGCATTTCAATGTCAACGTGACTGAGCGCTCTGGTTTAGGTGTGAGCTGGGACAACGAGGCACCGCCAATCTACCAAGATGTGCCGCCGTCACCACCAGGCTACACGCACCCCGTCTCTGGGGCTGACAGCGTCCAGGACCTCGTGCTTGGAAGTGCGCCAGTCTACACAGAGGGCAGCTATGCCAGCTCCCTGGCTCCATCGTCTCGCGAATCGTCACGACCCTCGTCAATCCTCTCATCGCAGAACTAATTGAGTTCTTGGTGGGGAGGGACTTTTTGATGACAATCACATCATTGACGCCTTCATCAGATTCTGATTTCTATTCTCGAAACATCTTACGCAGATACCCCTCTACTCAGCGCAAAACCTTTCAGCATTCGATAGAAAAAGCGGTTTCTTTCTCTTTCAGGATTTACCATATCACGGAACAAAAGTTCTGGGTACGACATGAATAACGAATGCGAGCATTATGAGATACTTTGTTTTCTTCCAGTTCATAACACTAAAATGGTCCTGCAGTACGCAGAGGCACACACGGGAATATTGCATTCTGGCGTCATTTGTTTCAAGCTGATCGACGGACGATCGATCGCGAACAGCTTCCTCCACAAGCAGCACCGAAAGGTGCACTCTGTACATTAATCGGCATAGCCATGCGACAAAATATACAATAAGAGCCAATCGGCACAATTGCTTTGAACCGGTGTTCGACGTGGCCCATCGCCCTTGACCGTGACATGCATCTCTGCGCAGCTCACATGACACGACGACGCTGGCCGCAAGTGGATGTGAGCCAGCCCAGCGGTGAATGCCGTGCCGGGCCCCGGAGTACGGGGATTTGAAACCGCGCCTTGGCGACCCACTGGCATGGACAGGACCGGCCACGAGGACGGCGTCCTGGGTGCTGAGACGAGGCTGTTGCGGTCCCTGCGTGGTGCCTTGAATACCGGAAAAATTGCGGCGTCTCTCTGAGATGAGGCTCACCATCTCGAAACAAAGCACAACGTGGGATTGCCTGTGGGAGCCCTGGTCGCCATGTGCAATGCAGTAGCCTGCCAGCCTGTCGACCGGCCGGACCGAGAAGTTGGGGGAGCCAGGGGTCGAAAAAAGGTGTACCTATCTGGCGCGCGGCGCGGGGCTTCACAGACGCTCAGCTTGGCGGCGGCGTGGCTTTCCCCATGGTATTTCCCCATCAGGACATCAGGGCAACGAGATTCCGCATCCTCGTCGGCGGCAGCTTCGGAGCGTTACCGTTTAGGCTGATCTTTCACCACGGCTTGCGAAGCCGGCCTGCGCCCACCCTGCCCTCTTCTCATTAATACGGTGTGGTCAGACAGGCCCGCCTCCCGTGCGGCCTTACTCTGCTCAGTTCACAATCCCTGACACGGCAAACCTCCGAGGCAAGATAAGGGTCCTAATCTGCTCGCGCCTGCTTCCTTCCAGTCGTTACCCCTCCTCACTCCTTCTCCGACGAATTGAGGGCGACGACAACAAAGTGCAGAACCATTCTGTCGACTGCCATTGGACTACATGGGAACAAGCACGTGCGGTACCGCTTGCAGATCCTTGTGCAATAGCTCGAGCACAAATCTGTGAGAGAGCCGAATACATCTTCAAAGACTTCCCCATTGCAGACGGCAGCGGAAAACAACCTCCTGCTGATTTCTACACCGCCAACGAGCACATTTTTCGACAGTACCACAGACACGATGACCAAAGAAACGATCCTCCACCCAACCGACAATGGGGAGCGGTACCAGCTCAGCAGCCCGACGGCGATGCCCAAGGCGGGCGGCTTCCTCTGGAACCACAAGATGATGATCCACGCCACATGCCGCGGATACGCGACGGCGCAGTTCATGCAGCCCGAGCCGGCAAAGTACTCGCACGCGCCCAACATCGAGGCTAAGACGTTCATGCAGCCCGAGCAGGCCTACTACGCGCACCACCCGGGCCGCTTCGTTTACATCCGCGACGACGAGACGGGCCAGGTCTTCTCGGCGCCCTACGAGCCCGTCCGCGCGAGCCTCGACAGCTTCAGCTTCATCGCGGGGAAGCACGACATGGCCTGGACTGCCGAGCACCTCGGCATCCGCGTCGTCATGACGCTCACGTTGCCCTCGCACGACGTCGCCGAGCTGTGGACCGTGACGGTGAGCAACCTGAGCGAGCGTGCCCGCAAGGTCAGCGTGTACCCGTACTTTGTCATCGGATACATGTCGTGGATGAACCAGTCAGCAGAGTACCGCCCAGACCTCGTCGGCATCGTGGGCAGCTGCATTACCCCATACCAGAAGGCTGCCGACTACTGGAAAAACAAGTACCTCAAGGACAAGACGTACTTCCTGTGCGAGACGACGCCAGACTCGTGGGAGGCCAATCTGGCTGCGTTTGAGGGCGAGGGTGGTCTGCACAGCCCGTCCGCGCTGCAACAGGCCGAGTTGAGCAACAGCGACGCCCGGTACGAGACGCCCGCAGCCGTCGTGCAGTACAAGATCTCGCTGGCCGCAAGCCACAGCAGCAGCACTAACGGCACCACGAACGGCGCGCCCGTCAACGGCACCGGCGCAGCTGGCGGTGACACAACCAAGGAGTTCCGGTTCATGTTCGGCCCGGCGTACGACGACGCCGAGATAAGCACCATGAAGGACAAATACCTGAGCAAGGCTGGATTCGCGGCGGCCACCGAGGAGTACGCCGCGTACGTCGCGCAAGGTCGCGGCGTGCTGCAGATGAGCACCCCGGACCCGGCGCTGGATAACTTTGTCAACCACTGGCTGCCCCGCCAGGTGTACTACCACGGTGACGTGAACCGGTTGTCGACGGACCCGCAGACGCGCAACTACCTGCAGGACAACATGGGCATGACGTGGGTGAAGCCGAGCGTGGCGCGGGCCGCGATCCTCCACGCGCTCAGCCAGCAGCGCGACAACGGCGCCATGCCCGACGGCATCATCCTCGTCGAGGGCGCCGAGCTCAAGTACATCAACACGGTCCCACACACGGACCACTGCGTCTGGGTGCCCGTAGCGGTCGAGGCGTACGTCGTCGAGACGGGCGACTACTCCGTCCTCGACGAGGTCGTCGAGACGGACAACGGCGACAAGTTCACGGCCTTTGAGCGCGTTGGCCGCGCCATGGACTGGCTGCTGTCGGACGAGGCCCGGGACGAGCGCGGGCTCAGCTACATCGCCCAGGGCGATTGGTGCGACCCCATGAACATGGCGGGCATCAAGGGCAAGGGCGTGTCCGGGTGGCTGACGGTCGCGACGGGCTACGCGCTCCGGCTGTGGGCCGAAGTCGTCGAGCAGCACAAGCAGGGCACAGCCGAGGCGGCGGAGCTGGTTGAGCACTTCCGCGCTGGGGCGCGGGACGTCAACGCCGTCGCGAACAAGCACCTCTGGGACGGGGAGTGGTTCGCGCGCGGCATCACGGACGACAACGTGACCTTTGGTGTCAAGGATGACCCGGAGGGCCGGATATGGCTGAACCCGCAGGCCTGGGCTATGCTGGGCGGTGCTGCTGCTGAGGACAACACATCCACATCATCATCAACACAGACGACAGCAATGACAAATGGCAACGGATCAGCGGCATCGGGGACGACGGGAAAGAGCACCAAGATCGAAAAGATGATGCACGCCGTCGAATCACAGCTCGAGACCCCGCACGGCGTGGCCATGTTCGGCCCGCCGTTCACGGGGATGCGCGAGGACATTGGCCGCGTGACCCAGAAGTACCCGGGCAACGGCGAGAACGCGAGCATCTACAACCACGCGGCCATCTTCTACATCCACGCGCTGTACGACCTGGCCGCGTCTGCTTCCGTCACCTCCGCGGCCGCCCAGGAGACCGCCGACCGCGCGTACCGCCTGCTCCGCAAGATGCTCCCCGGCCCCACCGAGGACGACTACCTCCAGCGCGGCCAGCTGCCCGTGTACACGCCCAACTACTACCGCGGGGCGTGGCGCGAGTTCCCGCGCACCGCGGGCCTGTCGAGCCAGCTGTTCAACACTGGTACCGTATCGTGGCAGTACCGGTGCTTCATCGAGGGCCTGTGCGGGCTCAGGGGCTGCAAGGAGGGCCTCACGTTCCGGCCCTTCCTCCCGAGCGAGTGGGACCGGGTCGACGTCGTGCGCAAGTTCCGCGGCGCCGAGTTCGACGTGAGCATCAGGAGGGACGCCAGCGTCGGGGCTGGCAACGTCGTGGTGCGGGACGGCGAGGGCAAGGTCCTGGAAGGGGGCAGGTTTACGGGGATCAGAGAGGGGGAGAGGTATAAGGTCGAGGTGCTGATCTCTGCTGTCTAAGATTGAAGTTGTTATGAGGTAGCCGCTCGAAACGAGCCTCGAGCACAAGGTCCTGGGAATATGGTAGAATGCAGACATTGGATAATCAAGAATGACAATAAATCGACGACAACAACGACAACAACAACGGCGAGGGTGGGCGGCATATTCGTTTTTCGTAGCAGTTCAAATGATCATAGAGATCATGTCTATTGTAGTTGCCGATATCGCTTTGATCAATCATGCATGATTCAAGGGATTGGCCTGCTGCATCAGCAATTTGTGAGGAGACTCAATCAGTGCCATGGTGCTGATGCCTTCAACACCCCAGAGCAATGGTTCGCAGTCTCCTCTCTCAGCCCATGCCGGAAGTCATCTCCACTGTGCCCTCTGCACGAAAATCGACCATCCCTTGGGCAGGGTCCCGATTCGCGACCTTCAGAACCGCAAGCGCACAATGCCCATTGTGCCCAAAAGGGGCACAACGATGGGTCCGCCGTGAAGAACATCGTCGGGAGTCTCGTTTCGCTCGAGTGAACGGCCCGACGTCCCACCTGCCCCTCCCCTCGGTGTGCAACGCGATGCCACAGAGCACAAGATCTGGACGCGTCGGCGAAGGGAGGATCGCCAGAGCGCCAAATGTGTTCACCGGCGATTGGTGGGAAGTTTAGAGCATATCGTGACTGGATCTGGCGGATGCGACGGTGTTTTGCTGTGGGTTGAAGCTATCTCCTATGCTGAGATGTAGAGAAGGAAGCGCATCCCAGAGGGTCAGGAAAATCTCTGAAATGTGATTCCTGAGGTGACAGGAGAGCTACAAAGGCCCACGCAACGTTTGGGCTGCAAGGCAATCTGTCGGAATAAGTTCTCTGGCCAATTTTATCCTGCCATCCAGATCTCAGATTGTTCATGTTGGACTAAGTTCCAACAGCCAGGTCAGGACCCAACACGGCGCTGATACCAGTGGCTGTCATCTTTGAGACCCCTGGTACAGCTGGATGTGCTCGCGCCGCCCTTCTTCCTGGACGCCTGATGACGCTCAACCCAAGCGGAGGAAACACTGAAAGGAGAAGTCATGTCCACGCTGGAGCCCAGAACGGACGTGAATGACCTCAACGTGGTCGTCGCAGTGCTCGGTGCGTCGAACAGGACTCACTTCCTCAAACTCGGTCAAGTGTGGTGTGGGCCAACTGACAGGAGCGCAGGTGGTTTCATGGCACTCTACGGGTTGATTGCCGTCAAGATAAAGACGGCATGGTATCTCGGCGAGGCATGTAAGTGACTTCAGGGGAACGTCGAAGACGGAACAGGGACACTACCTACGCGTAGATTTGCCCCAACAACGGCTGCGGTGTTGCTGACAGGAGACAGTGCCCGCAATGGTGGTGGGCATTCTCCTCGGCCCATATCTCGGGGACCTGCTCAACGCGACGAGGTGGGCGACGCCGCCCGCCCCGAACCAGCTCGACGAGATAGCTCTGGGCGTCATGCGGATCATGATTGCCATCCAGCTGTTAGTACCTCAATAATCCATTGCCCTTTTCCTCCCTTCCTTCTTTCAAGGTCCGCCTCCCGACGAACTTCTGACTCGTCTGCTGGTCTGCTGCGCAAGTGTCATCGTCGGCTACCAGCTCCCGCCGCGCTACGTGTACCTCCGCGCGCGGGAAATGGCCGTCTGCCTCGTCCCCGTGATGCTGCTCATGTGGATCTGCACGTCGGCCTGCATCCTCGTGACGATCCCGGACCTGCCCCCCTTGTCGGTGCTCGTCATTGGCGCATGCGTTACATCGACGGACCCGATCCTCTCGCAGGCCGTGGCCAAGGGCGCCTTCGCGGAGCGGTACGTGGCCCGGCGGCTGCGCGAGCAGATCTCGGCGGAAGCTGGCGCCAACGACGGGTTCGCCTCACCGTTCCTGATGCTCGCCATCAATCTGATGACGCGACCCGGTGGTGATGGCGATGGTGGTAGTCAGGGGGTCGGCGTGGCGGTCGGGAACTGGGTCATCGGCACGCTGGTGTACTTTGTGCTCCTGGCAGCGGCGTTCGGGGCGATCGCCGGCACGGTTGCAAGATATGGCGTCGCCTTTGCGCTGAGGAGGAAGTGGATCAACGCAGAAGGGTATCTGCTTTTCCCAACAGCTCTCGGGGTCTGTCTGCCCGTCCATATCTCGTCGTCTTTCCTGCCACCGTTCTTACGTCCATTCCACAGATCACGTAGCGACTGTTCCCTTCTGACTATGCCTTGATTCTCTTTCTCTAGCTCCTCATCGTCGGCCTCTGCGGCGCCGTCGGCACGAGCGACCTGCTCGCCTGCTTCGCCGCCGGCTGCGCGCTCAACTGGGACGGACGGTTCCTCGCGGAGTCGGTCCGGCGCCACGACGAGGTCAACTCGAGTGTCGACGCCACCCTCAACCTCGGCGGATTCATGTACATCGGTACCGTGCTGCCCTGGCACGAGTTCCATAGCCCGTACTGCACGATCCACGACACCACGAGCGTGACTCCTCCTTCTCTCCTGTTTTCCGAAACAGGAAGCCTGGGAGCATCCTCGCCAGCGTCCAGCTTCCTATCCGCAAGAAACAAGAACATCACGTCAGCCGCTACGACGACGACCACCACCATTACCATGATCACCGGCAGCGGGATCACCTACCCGCGCCTCTTCGCCATGAGCGCGCTGGTGCTCCTCCTACGGCGCATCCCCGCGCTGCTGCTGTGCTACCGCGCCATGCCGCGGGCCGTGCGCACCTGGCGCGAGGCGCTGTTCGTCGGCTACTTTGGCCCCATTGGCGTCGGTGCTGTCTACTACCTCCAGAGCACGCGGCACGTCTATTTTGACCCGGATCTCGGCGACCCGGCGAGCAGGAAGCTGCTCGAGGCGCTGAGCCCTAGTAAGTCTCTTCCTCTTCTTTGCTTCTATCAGGGTGATGCTGCTCTTTACCTACACTCACCCAAAACTACATGGGTGAGCTTTAGTGAGTTTGTTTCGGTTTTTTATTATCGAAAATCTTGTGCGACGAGGTCAGGATCTTGTGCGACGAGGTCAGGAATGCAAGTGCAGCACAAAATACATGTTGCTAACGTATGACACCCCCCCTCTACAGTCGTCTACTTCCTCGTCCTCTTCTCCATCGTCGTCCACGGCCTGTCGATACCGCTCCTCAGCTTCGCGTACCGGTACTACGACGTGCAGCCCGTGCCAGAGGCGATGTCACCCATGGCCCACGCCGTGGGGCGGCAATCATCCCGGCTAAGCGACGTTTCTGGCGGCTAGAGTCGGCGGCAAACTTCAGGGAGGGGACGCCACACACGCACTGCAGCGCTGTTTGAGAGCCGTCAAGCAAGGTGATTTGGTGTGGATGACGGTTGTTGAAAGTCACGGGTCACTGTCTGGACCCCGTGTACGAGAATTTCCATGGGTCAGAGGTGAAGGTCGTCACTTCCGCGGCAAGAACAGGCCAGTATCATGAATCCTCGTGTATTGGCCAAGAAGGATTTTATATACATATATACTTAAGCAACAGCTAAAGAGCGTAAGTGACCATGTCACTTTTTTGCGCAGCCAGGGGGGACGACTGTAGAGCAATGGCAAGAACAGGATCACCACAAAAATCCCCGCTCGCATCCTCCACTCCTACTCAACCCCTGCAGCAAGCCCGAGGGCAGGTCAAAAATCCTTGCCAGTCTCCAGCACAACCCCGGGGCAGTGCGCGCGCACGGAACGATGAGCCCAGCGCAGCGCACAAGAAGAAGACAAAGGAGAAAGGCATACGGCTCAGCTCCCTTAGAGGGTGTAGGTGGAGCCGATGGGGCCGAACTTGATGTTGGAGTAGGTGACCTTGGCGTTGCGGAACTTCTCGCGAACAGTGGCGGGCTCGGAGCCGGTGCTGGGGCAGCGGCCACGGGGCACACCGGGCTCGGAGGCGTCGCGGGTGAGCGGGTAGCGCTCGCCGTCGAGCCAGAGCATGTTGGCGAAGCCGTCGTCCCAGATGGAGAGGGTGAGGACCATGGGGTTGCCGGTGGCCTTGCCCATCTGGCTGAGGCCGCCGACCTCCTCGAACTTCTTGGCATCCTTGAAGATGGGCTGGACAGCCTTGCAGAAGGACTCGGTGATCTCGGTGCCGCCAGAGACGTACTTGGAGCCGGGGACGGTGAACTTCTTGCCGTCCTGGATGAAGTACTGCTTGATGGCGGTGAGGGAGGTGCCAGAGCCGCTGAACTGGGTGACGACGGTGAACTTCTTGGAGGTGTTGATGGTCTTGCCGGGGCCGTAGAAGTCCTTGTTGCCGTGGCGGAAGGGCGCGAGATCGCAGCCGTCGGCGTCGCAAACACCGGCGTAGCGGTCGTCGCCGTAGGTGCCACCACAGGTGCTGGGCGAGCAGGTGGTGAAGGAGCTGGTGGAGCAGGGGTGGGGGGTGAGGGCAAAGGACTCGGCGTTGGCCTCCCACAGGTCCATCTCGGCGCAGCAGGCGCCGATGTTGCCAATGCCCGAGTTGGGGTCGTTGCCGATGTTCTTCCAGCCCTCGACGTTGCCCTGTGTGGTTCCCTGGTCAGCGACATTGTACAGTAGCGAAGCAAAAGGGTGTCGACGGAGATGGCTGCTTTGGGCCAGCTGCCCTCGCATGATTGGCCACCCGGGGTGGGGCCTCGGGGTGGGGCCTCGGCTGGCTGTCGGGGGTCTTGATCAAGCAACTGCCAAGCTGGGGCCGCCCGCTCCGCACTGCCCGATCGAGCCACCACAAAAGGGGTCCAGTCGCTCCCGCAGTCCATCTGTGACATCTCAGACGAGGAAAATCTTCAACATACCTTGCCGCCGATCCACTTGAGATCGCGGGGGCACTGCGAGTCGCAGTAGCCGGCACCGTACTTGGCACCAATCTTGTTGGTCGGGTTGCGCGCCTTGCCACCGTCGGCGTCCATGGAGACTGTGCCATCGTGTTAGTCGAATCTACCCTGTCAACAGCCGCGTGCCGGGACAAAGAGAGGCTCACCAAAGTAGACGGCACCGTTGAGGCCGCAGCCGAGATCCGAGTTTTCAACATCGAAGGCAATCTCGTTGCCGTTCATCGTGAACATCTGGTACTGCTCGTCGGTCGACATGAGGTACACACGCGAGCCGATGTTGTCGTTGGTGCGGTACTTGAGCGTCAGCGCGTTGCCCGAGGTGGTGATGCCGTACGTGCCTGAGTAGTCGGCACCCTCGACCTCGCAGTTGGCCGCGCAAGCCTCGTTGCTTGTGCACACGCTCGTGTCCCACTTGTTGCCCGTGTAGCAGTTGTTGTAACCGCCCTTCTGGTGAGTCCAGCGCCAGTTGGAGTCAAGCACAATCTTGCCGGGGACGGTGGTACACCGGCCGGGGCCCGTGCATGTCTGCCAGCTGAGGCTGGGGTGCACCTCGGGCTTGTTGGTACCGACCAGCTGGCCGGCGGCCAGCGAGAACAGCCCGCTGAGGACCGTGACCTTGGATTGGACGTGCATGATTGCAAATGGGAAAATGTGCGGCCGAAGGGTGAAACCGAGCTGCTCGAAGTACTGCTGAGTAGAGGGGTGCTCCAAGAGATCTTCCAAGACAGACCATCTCGTGGACAGCAGCCTCCTTTTATATCCAGTGTCTGTGGCACCGCACCCTCCCATTTAGTCTCGGCGCGGAGGTCGAAAACAGCGTCTGGTTGACCTGTCAGCCGGCTCTCGCGCCCTTCTCCGGAAGTTCAGTCCAACGTGCCGGGCTCTTTCGTCTATAGCACAATACCTATACGTAACATGTACCTGCAGATACAGGACCGAACGTGCCGTGACAGCGCATGGCTCGATCGGGCAATGCGCTGGGGAGGCAGCGGAGGCCCCAACCGACCCCAGCCGAGGAGATCGTCACCCCGCGGCAAGACTCAACTCACAGGTCCGCACATGATACACGCGGCAGTGCCGGCACATGATCTTAATTAGCCGGCAGGCCGGGCCGGGATGTTAATCCGGCGCGCCTCTGTTCGATGTCCTGGTCACCTGCACAGAGCCGTCACAGCCAGGGCGGGAGACGACGAGGTTGCTGCCGGACTGTTTCGTCCCAAAGCTGGAATCATATCTCGTTGCCGCGATGTTTCAAACACGCAGTGAAGCGATCTGCTCGGAAACAACAATGTCAGCTGTATGATTCTAGATAGTCGTCGGTCCATCACAAGAGTGGACTGGCGCGTTGGTTGTCCAGGTCTCTAGGGGAGCTCACCAGTCTGAAGTGATAACCACAGGACACCCACCGCGGCCGGCGATACAGAAAATTACTCGAAGCCCGACCACTGTGCCCACCCGGCCGTCACTTTTCGCCTGATCAATATCGAGGCGGCCCGTCTGCGGCGACAACGTACGATGATTGCTTCTCTGCGTGGCGTAATATCCACTATCGCGACAACCTGACCAGCGCGCGTAGCCTGGCGAGGAAATGGTGGGTTCTGACCGCAGACCGATGTTGAGCCAATCCGCATCTTCCTCCGCCTCCGGGTGCTCCGCGACAGCAAGGGACATGCATTGGTTGCGCTGGTAAATTGCCGTTTTCAATGAAAGCCACCGGCTGACTCCCACCCTCGTCAGTGGCTGTCAAGTGCCAGAGGCGGCATATTGCTTGGTACCCCGCGCCCGGCATATCCCCTGCTTCCCCAGATTTGGTGGCTGGCCCCGCAGGGTTGATTGCTTGTCCTCGAAACTACTGGAGTTCTTCATCCTGGTTCCGTTCCCGAAAGGCGATTTGGGTTGCATCACCGTGACGGACCCAGTTACTCCGAGATTTGCGGGCTCGGGCCAGGGGGTCGCGTCCAATTGCCCATCCTTAACAAGATCAATTTTGCTCAAGCACAGCGTCACATCGCCATGAAAATCTGGCGCTTCGAATCCTGGCCTTGATTACGGTTAGGTTCGGCGAATGTTTCAAAACGGCGACATGAAGCCGGTACAGAGTGGCGAAACTTGTTCATGTGTAAGGGTACCCATGCAGTGATCCTGCGACAGTCTTGTCTCGCGTGAAGACTACGACTACGCTCTCGTTCTGATCGCAATGAAAACAAACTCGAGTCCTTCCCAGGATTTGGAACATGCTCCAGTGCTAGTCCCGAGCTTGTAAATTGCCGAACAGTCGTCGACCACTGTTACTGTCGCTCAATATGCTCACCAGGCGTGGTGAGATAGGCACCGTGCCAAACAGAGCGGGACTCAAAGCAAGCACACAGGAGGATGGCCGCAAATCTGCTCATTTAGTTCCGTTCTTGCCTTCGTCTGATCCCCAAAAAGATATCCGGCCAAGTTCACGCCGCTCGACGTATACAGAGGCGGCGATACATATGATCGACAGACTGGAGCATCGCTCATCCGAGTCAGACCTTCGTCGGCTGTCGGTCTGGCATCCACTCCGACCAGTAGCTGGATATCTGTAGGAGGCCATGCTGTACAGATTGCCGGATGCTACCTCATGTGCGCATACTTTGGCGAAGGCATGCGCAACACCAGGAAAGACCAGTGTCTGATTTGGATGTTCGGGACATTATTGAGGTCCCAGTACTTGTCGGAACAAGATAGAGCTCTGCCGGAAATCTTCGCGCAGAACCATCATGGGCAACAGGGAAGTGGCAACAGCGTCGCATCCATCGCCAGTGCGATAGGCCGGTCCGGAGGATCGCCCTTGGTGGACCCAAATTTGCCTCTGGAGAAAGTTCCCCTTCATCGATGTCAGCTTGTGACGTGACATGTGAGTGCTGAGTGATAAACGTGTATTGTGCGCTACCCTCATATCTGCTGCGTCTTTGATGACCTCCATAATCTCCACGGAAGCTTCCAGCTGCTCCTGATTGCAAATGGATCAAAATTGGCCGATTCAAGGCGCGTCAGATAGTCGTCCGCTGGTATAGATTCGAGCAGAACCCCCATGCTTCGTCGCAAGTCCCTGCCAAAGCCATCTGTGTTGGATTCCTGGCTGCCGGGGTGCATGTGCTCAGCTTCGTCCCCGTGTTCGTAGTCATGACCTGGAGACTGCCCGGAGCGAAGGTTCTTGAGCATTTCTCGTGCAGTAATCAGATGATCGTTTGCGCGAGTGGCCACAGTGAAGATGGCATCTTGGAAACCTTCAGCGAGAGGGCCTTGTCTGAAGACGTCTTCTTCCCTCACACCGGCCTCAGCCAGAACGTCTAGCGGAAGAAGCAACGAAGGGTTGCGCCCAGCACCAACGTCGGCACCGCCGGGCGATCTCACTGGCGGGGAAGGCGCAGCGAGGACGGGCACGCCTCTCAGTACAGCAACAATACCACAGGCTTTACCAATGTGGCTAGCTAGATGGTCGACGTGCATGGACTGTACTGACATGGCAGCAAGAACCGAGTACATGAGAGTGGAGTAGGTGTTCTCGGCGTATTCCTCGAGCGCCGCCAGATTGGTGAAAGGTCGGTTGTCCATGTACTTCTCCCTCGTGCTGATCACTCGCAGCAGCCAGAATTTGATCGAGCTGATGCTGCCATGAGGAGGATACTCTTGGAGTTCCGAGAGAACCTTGTGGAGCAGGATCATGATTGGCTCCTTCGGGGGACGTCCGGCAAATGTGTTGTTGACAGCATCACGCCAGAACTGGAATCGCATCTGGCCAATGGTCGGATTCGTAACGAGCTCCGGAAGACGGACAAGCTCGAGGTTGAATGCGCGAATGGCATCGTAGGCATCCTGGCGAGACTTGGGGATGAAATTGCGGACAAGATGCGAGTCGTAGTCGGATTGCCTGTGATGCAACCAAGCAATGTCAGCAAGTGTTGTGGGGGCACCCGCCGCGAGAACACCGCGAGCTTCGACGAAGGGAGCATGCTTTCAACTGACCTTAGCTGCTCTACACAATACCTACGGGCCTTACTGACGTCTTCGTCTGTGACATAGCTCCGCCGAGCTGCGTAGCCAGCTTCAAGAAGCCTTGGCCAGGATCGACAACATCGTGGCCGGACAAGTGGCTGCATGCCGGGACGAATCATCACAGACCAGCAGAGTGGCGTCGCAGATGCAATCGGCAGAGTTCAGAAGAGAGAGTCACTGGAACTTGGAGGGCAAGTAGTACCTGCTCGTGGTCGGGCACTCGGCGACTAAGCTGGCCCGGTTTCGATGGGCTCAACACCTTGGAGCATGCAAGCTGCAAACGCGAATGAAGTGCTGTCGATTACATCACGTCGCAGAATTGGACAATTCGCCAGGTCCATTGTGCCTGCCCGCGCCCGGAAACCAGTGCGATAAGGCTGCTTGGATGCTTATCATGGCGGCAAGCTTCCGCAGCTGCTCCCCACTTTAAAGTGGCGAGGCACGTCCACACGTGATGTTCGCGCCTGGATAGCTCCGCTGGTCGCGCTTTTCCCCACCAGCGTCTGTCCTGTCGCGTCCCATTTGGGCCCCCGTCTCGTGTCCCCCGGATCAGAAGGAGCACGCCACTCCAGACCACACCAGCCATACCGGCTCTCGTATACGGCCTCATTGTCATACCCTTCGAGACCTTGCTTCCGCCAACTCCGCGCTCGAGCAGGAGCCCAGATTTGGGTTGGTCGGGGCGAGCGACCGAAAACCGCCATGGCTGACTATGGGTACGAAGAGCCACCGGCAAAGAAGCGACGCTTCTTTACCGACGCCGACGACGAGGTGGCAGTCGTGGGAGCACAGTCGATCCAAGTGCCTCTCACTGGAACGCCCGTTCTGCCTCCTGCTGGGGCCATATCGAGCACAGCCGGAACGACGTCACAAGACCCCGAGCCACCGGGTTTCGACCAAGCCACCTTCACAAGTCTGGTCGGGGAGAATATCAGCTCAGATGCCCTTCGGATCATCCAGGCAAAGTGTGGTAACAACCTCGAACGTGCCATCAACATGTACTTTGATGGCACTTGGAAGAACTTCCGACGGCATTCTCCAGTCAAAATCTCGCCATTGACGTCACGCCCTATCAACTCGACTTCCCAACACACAAGCTCGACACACTCTCCGCCAGCGATTCCTGTCTCGAAGACCCCTCCGGATCGACGCTATATTGGCGCGTTGGGTGTCGAAGGTTGGGCTACTAGGAGTGGCACGAACTTGTTGAAGCATGGCGACACCGTCCGAGTCGAGCGACAGAAGATCCAAGTCCCCGTTCGTGGCAAGAACAACACAGTTACGTCGTTGGCTACCATGGGAAAACCCAGCTTGGCAGCGTCAAAACGCGTCGACGTCATAGTGCGTTTCACGGATGCGAAAGGGTCCGAGATTGGCCGTTTGGCAAAAGAGACTGCGAACTGGGTGTCAACCCTGATCGACCAGGGTGTCTGCACCTTTGAAGGTACCTGTGTGTACGCACCTGAACGCCTCCGAACAAACGATACGGTTTTCCTGCAGCTGAGATGTTGCATCCTCAAATCGGCGTTCGAGGGATCTGGATTCAAACTCACCGACAACCGGTCTACCGGGATGTTCGAGGAGAAAGAGACGAACGAGGAGCGTGACTTGAGGTTGAGACAAGTCGCTCTTGTCAGGCTTTTTCATGAGATCAATCTTCTCCCAAGCAGAAGCACTGAGGCTGCTGCGAGGCATGGCCGCAAAGGTCTCTTGGAAGCGGCAGAAATGGCGGAGTCCGGGACAATAGAAACGAAAGCTGGCGCGGCTGGACCGCCCGAGGCCAATGGTGGCTCATCGCCGCCTTCGGAAGAAGCGGAAGATGGGACCGAGCTCGAACAAGACCAGCTCGATGCTCTCTACAAGAAGGCCCAATCCTTCGACTTTGATACTCCCCAAGCCGAGCCTGCCGACAGTTTCGCAATGACGCTCCGTCCCTACCAAAAGCAATCGCTACACTGGATGTTGCGCAAGGAGAAAGACCTCAAGAACGAGAATCGAGAAAAGTCTATGCATCCATTATGGGAGGAGTACAAGTGGCCGTTGAAGGACTTTGAGGACAAAGACCTGCCGCTCATCGAGGATCAATCCTGCTTCTACGTCAATCCGTACTCGGGCGAGATGTCGCTCGAGTTTCCGGTGCAGGAACAGCACTGCCTCGGTGGTATTTTAGCCGACGAAATGGGCCTTGGAAAGACCATTCAGATGCTGGCCCTGATCCACTCTCACAAGTCGGATGCAGTTCTGACTGCCGACGCCATCGAATCAGTCAATCAGCTACCTCGCTTGTCTAGCTTCAGCCAGGCAGGCACGACTGATGCGCCCAGGACAACTCTGGTCGTGGCTCCAATGTCGCTGCTGTCGCAGTGGCAAAGCGAGGCAGAGAATGCTTCAAAGGACGGCACACTCAAGTCCATGGTCTACTATGGCAGTGAGAAGAATGCCAACCTGCAGACTCTGTGCTGTGAGTCCAATATCGCCAGCGCCCCGGATGTCATCATCACCAGTTATGGAGTTGTCCTGTCTGAGTTCACCCAGATCGCGCGATCCGGCAACCGAGATCGTGGTCTCTTCTCTCTCAACTTCTTCCGCATCATCCTGGACGAGGCGCACAACATCAAGAACCGCCAGTCAAAGACTGCCAAAGCCTGTTACGAATTGACAGCAGAGCACAGGTGGGCCCTGACAGGAACTCCGATTGTGAACAGGCTGGAAGACTTGTTCAGTCTGGTGCGCTTCCTCCGCGTCGAGCCTTGGAATAACTTTTCATTCTGGCGCACCTTCATCACGGTACCATTCGAGTCGAAGGACTTCATGCGAGCTCTTGATGTTGTCCAGACAGTACTCGAGCCTCTTGTTATGCGACGTACCAAGGACATGAAAACACCAGACGGCGAGTTTTTGGTTCCACTGCCGCCCAAACAAATGGAGATTGTCGAGATTGAATTGTCTAAACCGGAGCGCGATGTGTATGATCACATCTTCACCCGAGCCAAGCGGACATTTTCCGCAAACGTCGAAAGAGGTACGGTCATGAAGGCGTACACCACAATCTTTGCTCAGATTCTTCGCCTGCGGCAGTCCTGCTGCCACCCACTTCTCGTGCGCAATGAGAATGTCGTTGCGGACGAAGAGGCTGCGGGCGCTGATATCGACGCAGCTACTGGGCTTGGCGATGATATGGATCTGCAGTCTCTCATCGCGCAGTTCACTGCCACGACAGATGATGAGAAGGATGCCAACGCGTTTGGCGCTCATGTCTTGGAGCAGATCCGGGACGAAGCCGTCCACGAGTGCACCTTGTGCTTTGAAGAGCCCATGGTCGAGCAGACTGTCACAGGATGTTGGCATTCGGCGTGCAAGAAATGCGTGCTCAAGTACATCACGCATTACACCGACAAACACGAGATTCCTCTATGCTGGAACTGTCGAGAGCCGTTGAACAGCCGCGATCTATTCGAAGTGGTTCGTCATGACGACGACCCGGAAGCTGGGCTGGCGACCCCGCGGATCAGTCTCCAACGGCTGGGGGTCAACGACTCGTCCACCAAGGTCGTCTCCCTGCTCAAGCATCTCCGAGACTTGCGCAAAGAGCACCCCACCATCAAGTCTGTCGTATTCAGCCAGTTCACGTCGTTCATGTCACTCATTGAGCCGGCTCTGGCAAAAGCGAACATGGCATTCCTTAGACTCGATGGTAGCGTCAGCCAGAAAGCTCGTACTGCCATTCTCGAAGAGTTCAAGAACTCGAAGAAGTTCACGATTCTGCTCATCAGCTTGCGTGCTGGCGGTGTCGGCCTCAATCTGACGCAGGCGAAGCGGGTGTTCATGATGGACCCGTGGTGGAGCTTCGCGGTCGAGGCACAGGCGATCGACCGCGTGCACCGTATGGGCCAGGAGGACGAGGTCAAGGTGTACCGGTTCATCACCAAGGACAGTGTGGAGGAGAGGATGCTCAAGATCCAGGACCGGAAGAAGTTTATGTGAGTCTCGCCCTGGCTTGTTCTGGTGTGCTAGGTTTACTGCAGATTACTAATCGTTGCTTGTCTCGCGCCACAGAGCAACCTCCCTTGGCATGATGTCGGATGAAGAGAAGAAGTTGTCCAGGATCGAGGACATCAAGGAGCTCCTGAGCTGATCTGCCGAGTAGCAGACTATTGGGAGCGGCAGGCATTGGCGGTTGGTAAGTGTCACAAACATAAGTTGCAACGTGCTGGCGGGTTCAGAGTGAAGAGAACGGGGCATGCGTCACGACATCGGTATTCATTTCTTGGCATTTTCTGGCGCAAGCATGGTTGCTAGGTTACGATAGCATGAGAGAACTGGCTTGCTGATTTAGAAGGCATAAAACCTTGTCTGGAACGGAGGTATCACAAAAGACAAATTTAATCACTGTGACGGGCAACATCAGGACTTCATGCCGTGGCAGAGCGTCCACATGATTATCTCGGCTCCGGTTTCAATGGCATTGTGTGTGTGAAAGACAGGTTTCGAAACCGGAATCCATTTCAAGGTCGCGCTTCTGTGTGATTGATCAAGTGCGCATCTTGCCTATTCCTTAACGTGTTACATTTCCTTACTGCTAAAATACAAAAGTTCGTGATTACTTGAGGCTTTCATTTCGTCATCTCTCTTCGAGGTCGCATTCACATGATCGCTCCAGGACCAGCATAACCGGCAAAAAAAAAAAGAAGAAAAAAAAGGCAGTCACGCACTTCAAGTGTTGGAAGAGACGTTCTCAATCGCACAGCACAGACACACATTCAAAGAGCAACGATGGGAGCGTGACCGTCCCATGTGAGTGGGCAGGGGGCATTTGCTGCCCATCCAAAACCCACCCTCGAGCCCCCAAGTCGCACTCCGCTGCATCTGTACTGCATTGCACTGCACTGCCTTGCCCTTCCGACATTGTCGATCCATCCCACACGTGCTGCGGCAGCCTGTCTCACTTTTCTGGCTTTGTCTGCGGCCTTTGATTTTGGACGTACCTACCATTGCGCAGCCCGAGCCTCTTGAGGGGACGTGGGGATGGAGTAATCAGTGTTGAAGGGACCGTGCGGGAGACGTGTGCCGTATGAGGAGGAAAAATCGGGCGAGATCGTCGTTTTGCTGCTGAGCCCTTCTCACGTCAGCCCTACAATGCGCGGCGGATGCCTACGCGCGCGTGCAGGGCAGGGCAGATCAGAGAGCCTGCGGTCCCGGCCCTTGCGAGCGAAGCTATCCCGGGACTTGGCTGGGTTCTCGAGTACAAAGCAGGCACTCTGATTTTGTGCAGCAGATAGTCGCCAGTGCCGCGCGCGACGAGTCTGGACTGGGTGAGGTACGCGCTTCGCGGAATCGAAGCTGCCTGGAATAGAAGCTGGTGGGCAGACTCCTGCTGTGCCGCTGCTGCTCGAGGCCTCAGCCAGGCAGGGAGTGGTTGTTGTGGCGGGGAATGACCTTGATAGCAGGGTACTCGGCGACCGTAGGCACGGCCCCCCACAGCAGCAAGCAAGCCGGGGCGGAGGCTTTTGATTTCCCTCCAGCAACGCGTGGAGTGGATGGCCTGCTGTGTTGGATTGATATTCATGCTCATGTTCCAGATTTGGGAGGGGGATCTGTTGTTCCCGGGCGCAGATTCGTCCGCATTTGGTAATTGCACAGAGGACGTCCTGGCGGGCTGCGTCTTCGGGCCGGTGGGAACCTTTGAAAGGTTCTGGGGGAGCACAAGCCGGGGTGTGCTATTTTCAGAACCGCCCTGATGCCAACTCTGCTCAGCCGGCCGAGATCCTGGAGCGATGCAGAATCCCTGGGCTGCTGCGACGCTTCAGGGCGGCCGTGCAGCACCGAAGGTATCGTTAGAAGGCCGGATCTTCTATTGCCGTTGTTCAACCCGGGCATGATGGTGCTGTCGCGTGCGTTACCGGCTGTCAACACCAGCCTTGCAAGACCAAAGCCGCGTCGGCTTTTTCGTGCTCCGAGCTGACCGTAGGTTTCTGGTGTGAGCAGGCCGCTCGTGGGGAAACAACGAATTAATGACTGCTGACAGAGGGGCACAGCCGCGCAACCACTCAAGCCACTCTCCATAGCATTCCGTTCTCCGGGCGTCCAAGCCTACGGGTTCCGGGGACGGGGGTGAGCTGGAATCGTCCCATTGTGGAAGTCATTGCCCCTCCGCAACCCTGCAGAACCCAATTGCTGATGCCAGCCAGGGTGGCTGATGATGGCCTGAATCTTGGTCGCGGCGAAAGGTTTTCCGAGACTCGTCCGCCGGCCCATTCTGCTTCGTGTGGGCAGAGGAACTTTGATTGAGCTCGCTGGCCACGACTGCAACGATACTCTCTGCTGCTCCCCGCGAGCCGTCATGTCCAAACACACTTCGCATGTTGACCGACCATGGCTAGACCGCCCCAAGTTCAGCAAAGGGCACCCGTCAGCACTAAACTCTCCGGGGGTCAGCTGAAACCCTGCCCCTGACGCCAGCATCCGCATTGCTGATCAGAAAGAAAACGACCGCGCCCCTCATGAGCGAGATAAGCACAACATCTCCGGCAGATTTGGCAGCTTCCGATCGCTCTGGATGTGAGCAACACAATGTGCACAGAGCCTGCCGGCTTCGAAATACCTCCTGAGCCCCAGACATTGCGCCCGCAGACTCGGACATTCGAGACTGGGACAATACCAAAGGTACCGGTGCAAGGACTGCAGGCAGGTACAATGACGTGAGAGGAGTTCTAGGCGGAAGGGGAGGTATCATTGCGACCTAGGACCGAAATCTTTTGGCCAGAGGCCCTTTGGCCAGAATACGAGACCTCAACCTGTCCCTGTACGTAGTGAGTCATATGGACGCTGGAAACACACAATGTCACATTCCTTATCGTGCCTGCGACGGTTGGATATCTCGGCTTCGGCTCAACTTCCAAGCCGCCTACGTCCTTGGTCTGCTGCACCATCACACATATACCGGTGTTTACCGGTGTTTAGATAAATAGTCAGGCTCACGACGTGAGCCCCTCAAGCAACTACCAGATCTCACCAACAACGAGCCCAATCTGACAGAGTTAGCGACCTATTGCCAACGACTCTGCTCGCCGATCAGCAGGCCATCCAGGCGATCAAACCCCTATCATCAGATGGAGAAAGTCAAGATCCGCACGCCCCTGCCGACGGTGCCGCTCCCGCTCGTCGCAGAGGGACGCGAAGACATACGGACAGAGCGCCTGATACTCCGGCCATTCACGCAGGCCGTATTGGAGGATATGCACTCCATCCGGGCACAGCCCGAAGTCATGGCCGTCAGCCGGAGAGGCATACCGGACAAGGACCTGGCAGAGACACAGGAGCGTATAAACCCGGTACTCCCGCCTAACGACGCAATAACCTACAATTGGGTTATCTACGAGGCGCAGACCGGCGATTTTGTAGGGTGCGGCGGGTTTCATATGTTCTCCGAGCTTGTGGCATGGCCCGAGATTGGATATATGTTTAAGAAGGAGCACTGGGGTAAAGGATATGCGACGGAGTTCCTGCGCGCATGGCTCGAGGCGTGGTGGAAGCTGCCGAGGACGGAAGTCGAGATCGAGGTGCCGGTGAGCACGGTCGAGGGCTTGGATGCGCTGGTCGGGGTAGACGGGGTGCATGTGGTGGACAAGGATCGGGTGATTGCACTGGTTGAGCAGCACAACACCTCGAGCCGGCGAGTTCTGGAGAAGTCGGGATTCCGTCAGACAACGGTGCTGAAGGAGCCGAATAATCGCCCGGGTTTCGAGGGGGCCGAAATCACCTTGTTTGTGTTTGCGGCGACGGCTCCAGAGAGGGATATGCAGACCTAGAATAGATGGGGCGAGTCTGACAGTGAACAATGGACCATCTCATCATGGGCATGGTGGGCCACACCCTGACCTCATCTCGCACTCGGCGCAGGACGCGATGGCTGCTCAGCCCTGCGAGCCACGTCCCCCAATGGGGGCCCGTTGACGGGATATTTTGGGCGCTGTCGGCGGGGTCTTGACGGGGGATGACCCGGTCGGGCCCCGCCAGACAGGCTTCCCAAGGGTTCCCAATGCAGCGAACCCTGCCCGAGGCTCTGCGCCATCGGCGGAGCCTGCGCCCACGGCTCCGAGGGCTGCGAGGGCTGCGAGGGCTGCGAGGGCTGCTGCGTGTAAGACACGATGGATGGGGATGAGGCTGGGGCCAGCTAATGAAGATCTGACACGGCGCGGACGGGTAGGTGCCTGCGGGCGGCGGGTGAGGGCAAGGGTGGAAAAAGTAAGCAGGAGGGCTGGGCTTGGTGGCGCGATTGAAAAGGCTGCGATGCCGCCTGTCGTCTGCCTGCCGATGGTGTTCTGATTCTTGCATTGCATGCCGAGAGCCAGCCGTTGACTGATTGATTGTTGACTGAGAAGGGGCCGCGAGGGCACCTCGAGCTTGCAGCAGCCATGTCGATACCGTTCAACCGCATCGACGCGTCGTACCTCCCGCAGGACCCGTACCTGCCTCAGTTCCCCGCGCAGGGCCCCAGCTTCCTCGACAGCGAGGCCTGCCTCTGCGCCCTGCGCTCGCCGCCGCCCTCGGCCAACACAAACACCCGCTCCGCCTGGCAGTGCATCGGCAACCAGACCCAGGGCGTCTACAACGTCAACTCGGGCAAGTGGTTCCTGCCCCAGGACGAGTCCAGCTCAGACATCAAGGGTCCCATCTGGGACGCCTCGAACCCGCCAAAGACCGACCGCGCCCTCACCTACGCCGCCGGCGCCTTCCAGCCCGCCGTGCTCGACAGCCTCTCCGTCTTCGACCGCTTCTGCACCGCCCAGAACCGCTCCTCCTTCTCCACCTCCTTCTACCAGGCCAACGACAAGCTCAGCCGCGATGAGCTGCCCGTCGAGCAGCTGCCCTGCTACCGCCCGGGCGCCTTCCCCATGCAGATGCAGAGCGTCACCTCCTGGGCAGACAAGGGCTGCAACGAGGGCTTCCTTTGCGCAAACAACACCGTCAACTCCAGCCCCCAGTTCTGCCCGCCCATCACAGAGTGCCAGATGGCCAGGCTCGCCGGCAACGTCTGCTCCTTCCGCGGCGCCAACATCGGCATGGGCCCCTTTGAGCCCGTCGTCTGCCTCCAGGGCAACTACTGCCCGCCTCCTGGCAAGGAGTCCATCAAGTGTCCCGTAGGCCACTACTGCCAGCCTGGCTGCTCGACGCCCACCCCGTGTGCTTTCGGCAGCACTTGCCCGGCCGGCTCGTCCTTTGAGATCTACTGGGTTCCCCTAGGCGTCCTCGTCCTCGTCGACATCCTTCTCATCATCGGCATCCTTCTCCTTGTCTTCCGCGGCCGGCTCAAGGCCTCACAGCGAAAGCATGCAATTAACGAGAAGCCTTCAAATTCCATCCCTACCCGCATGGGCACCATCAAGAACGCTTTCCACGGCTATGGCAGGCTGCACGATTCTGACCACGAAATGATGCCGCTCCAGGCCACATACATGCCCTCACAAGATGGCTGGACAGGTTTCCAGGAGGCTCTCAATCTGTACGAGCTTCCGGGTTCCGAGGCTGAAGACGTCGAAGCCAAGTTTAGTCCCCAGCTGCGCGCCTTTGTCGACTCGATGAAGAGAGCCACCGATGCGACGAGGCTGGGTCTTTCGTTCACCTACACAGATCTGAGCTTCCAGCCCAAGAGGGGAGGCCCATTCATCCTCAACAAGGTCACTGGTGCCATCGACCGCGGCGTTCTGACCGCGGTGATGGGCGGCTCCGGCGCTGGAAAGTCGACCTTTGTCAACGTGCTCATGGGCAAGATCACAAACACTTCAGGCGCAGTGTCCATCAACAACGTGCCAGGCAAGATCAAGCGGTACAAGAAGCTCATTGGCTACGTGCCCCAAGACGACATCGTTCTGCCGGAATTGACAGTCTTCGAGAACATCCTGCACTCAGCACGCATCCGCCTGCCGCGTACCTGGGCCGATGCCGACATCAAGGCGCACGTGCAGTCCGTCGTGGACTGCCTGGAGCTCTCGCACGTACGCGACTCCCTTGTCGGCTCTGTAGGTAAGCCGGTCATCAGTGGTGGTCAGCGGAAACGCGTTAGCATCGGTATGGAGCTGGCAGCTGCGCCAATGGCCATATTCCTCGACGAGCCTACAAGTGGCCTGGACGCGACGGCCGCCTCTTCGATCATGCGGACCCTGAAGGCACTGGCAGCTTTGGGCATGACTGTCATCGTCATCATCCACCAGCCGCGCCGTGAGATCTTTGAGATAATTGACAACCTCATCCTACTGGGCAAAGGGCAGACCATCTACGAGGGCTCCGGACGTGACGTCAAGAGCTACTTTGCGCAGATGGGCTATCAGTTCCCGGAGGAAGCAAATTTTGGTGACATCGTGACCGACATCATTACGGGAAACGGGCGCAACTACAAGAGAGCTGGCGATATATCTCGAGAAGGACTCATCGGCCACTGGGAGCGCTCTCGTCAGAGTGCGATCCTGCGGGACAAACGTGCCTCGGTCATGTCGCTCCCCAGCAGCGACATCCAGTCCAATCGAAAGTCCATCCAGCAAGTCTTACGCCGCCGAGGTGCCGCCCACTGGAAGCAGTTCTGGCTTTGTCTCAAGCGTTACTTTTTGCAACAGTTCAGGACCAAGACGACCCTGCTCTTTGAGCTTGGACTCGCCTTGCTGGCCGGCTTCCTCCTGGGCCTCGCTGAGAACTCAAAGAAAGGTGTCATGTTCATTGGATTATATCACAGTCCTTATGAAGTCCTCTCGATCGCTATGGACTTCAAGTCCGTCCCGGAGTTGTCGCTCTTGATCGCTATTGCGATTGGTCTCATCAGTGGAGCCCCTGGAGTCAAAGTGTTTTCTGAAGAACTGCTGCTGCACCGCAGAGAGTCGGAAGCCGGGCATTCCAGGATATCCTACTTCCTTGCCAAGACTATCGGCGTGCTCCCACGAATGTGGCTCGCTTGCTTCCATTTCACAGTGCCTCTATTCCTGCTCGCCACCCCCATCATCAACTGGGCTACGGCATTCTTAGCCAATCTGCTGTATTTCTACTGCATTTACGGCTTAGCCAGCTTGATCAGCATGCTGATTCGGCGGGAGGATGCGCCGCTGATTGCGACAATGGTCACGCTTATCGTAGGCATCCTCTCCGGAAATGCCCCACCACTTTCTTCGGTCAAGCAGTGGAACATGGAATGGCTGTGGCGTTCCTCGCCTGGTGTCTGGCTCGCCGAGATTTACTTTGGCCAAATGATCTCGCCGTTTGCCTATCTGTACAAGATTCAGATTGCCTCACAGGCCACAGGATTCCACCTGGACTGGCTGTGGCGTAACATGCTCATCCTGGGCGGCATCGGGACGGTCTACCGCATTCTTGCATTCGTAGGACTGTTTGCTGGCAAGAGAATGAGAGTATAGATCAGGATCTGGGGGAATGTGTACGGAATTGGAGGGCACAAACGAAAATTTTGGATAGGAGCGAGCATTGTTTTATTAGGGTATTGGTCCTTGCGGCCAACCTGTATAGGTTGTACTCAGCTGCATGATACCACATTTGAAATGGATGCATAGATTTTGTCACCAAGTATTGTTTTCTGCATCGGACTCGATGTTGCTTTGCAAGTGACAGAGCTTTTACGAGATCAACACTAGAATTCGTGATTCGACATTCCGATGCATCAAAGAAAGACAGAGTGCTCGTGCACGCGCGCTCGAAGTGGCGCTGTGAATTAAGAAGATCGTAGACACCAAGCAGGCGAGAGACGTCGAGTAGAACATGAGCAGGGAAAATTGTACACAAAGTCCATCAGGTGATGTCATGGGAAAAGCTGGTAAAAGTGTACGAGGGATGAGGAAAAACATTGCGAAAGACAGAATAGGCAGACAAGAGGGAAGAATAACAAAACAGAGAAGAAAGATGGAAATGGAGCCCGAACACGAGAGAAGTGACATGGAGGTACAGCTCTTAACGGTATTTCTCGGCGCACACACCTAAGATCCCGAAAATGTGGCTGGCTTCTCCAAGGGAGCGAGGAGGGATGGGATGTGGAAAGTGTTGATAGATCGTAGTTGTTGCTATGGGAGAAGAAGAAGAAGAAGAAGAAGAAGAAGAAGAGCGACGGCGAGCAGAACAACGCACGAGCGAAACGAGCGAAACGAGCGAGGGACCGAGCTTACTGCCACCACCACCACCACCATCACAACATCGCCAGTCGACTCATGTCTTTGCCCCGTCTCCCACGTCCGCAGCAGCGGGGGGATCAGGTGCAGCTGCTGGCGGCGGTGGTGCCGCTGGTGGTGGTGGTCCGGGGGCACTGCTCGACGCGGAGCTCGACGTCGATCCGCCGCCCCTGGCCCGTTGGTGTTTCCTGTGCAGGCGCACAGGAGGAGGAGGAGCAGGAGGCGGATGCGGATGCTTGCCGCGGTGCAGATGACCGGAGGGCTTGTAATGCGAGGAGGACGACGACGAGTGGCGCCGGTGCCGGTGGTGCTTGTCGCGCTTGCGGAAGCGCACGGTGAAGCGGTACGAGTACAGGAACCACGCGGCGGCGGCGACGAAGGCCGTCAGGAGGATGCCCAGGACGATGCCGATTATGGTGTTGCTGTCGAGGGATGGGGTCGGGGGAGCGCCGTCGCGTGGTGAGAGAGGGAGAGGTGTGGGTGCTGGGAGGGCGTGTCGTTGATGATGGTGAAGGACTTGGTGGTCGAGAGGGACGGCGGCGGCGTTCTTCGGCACGATGTTATCGATTCTGTAGTTGGTAATGGTTGTGGTGATGGATTGGAGGAGACTCGTGAGTCGGCTCCATGTTATGACGTCTGAATCTATCTGTTGTTGCCCGTCGTCTCGTGCTAATGAGGGTTGAAAGAATCTGGGGATGTGCATTTGGCGGGTGCTCGTCGGTGTCGCAAATAGCTCTCTGCTCGATCGTGCCACTAGACCGTATCAGAGTGGTCGGAGCTGGAAAGCTTAACAAGCAATGATTTGCTTTCGGCAATTCTGGCTATGCAAAAGATGATGTTCCTCTCGTGCAGACCGCGAGGAGAGAGCGCTTTTCAGTGTTCACAATTCTGCATTGCATCCGTGTCACTTCCTATGATTCTTAAGAGCTCCGGCAACTGGCCGTGATGCATTTGACACCGGTCTGGACAGGGTGCGGAGAAATAGAGAACGATGTGCCTGCGAGTTACCGTGGTTGTGCCTCTACAGCCTGAACCCCAATTCCGGCCCGATGAACACCTATGTGCTCGGTGGTACGCGCCCATTGTGAGCGGCTCTTGCCGACGGCAAATCGACCTGCATGTTCGGACGAACCGCTCGTGCCTATCGGACAGGAGCCGGGGGCACCTCCTTGATGAGAACTGAGTGGACAGCGGATGGTGGCCCGGCAGGTGCACATACTGCCGCTGTCACTCCCGCTCGGGAGAGGGCTTGATGTGGCGAACGTTATCATCTGCATGCATGGAGATATGGAAATAGCCGTGATGACCTGGATCCTCGTCCGCGTGGCGAGCGCCCATAGAAGCATGCTGGCTACTGCCTCAGAGGCGGAAAGACACAAGGGACCAAATTCGAGCAAGGCAGATGTTTGTGTCGCCCGTAGTTGCTAAGTGTATCCAGGAAAGTAGCGTATGAATGGGAGTTCCGGACCTCCTCAAGTCAACACCCAGGTATGCCAATGCCTGCTCCTTCTAGATTGCGAGTCGTGTTCAATATGGCGTCCAAGTTCGCATTGCATTACATGCAGGCCCCGATTCGTCGGAAGCAGGCATCGGGCACAGTTGGGCAACTGCAGCACTATCTGCACGCCCGGCCAATGACGGGGTCTCTGAACCCCGACGTGAGCTTACGCATGGGTGGCATGACCGTTATCACTTTTGATAAGTCGGGAATCTTGCATCGCTCTTGCCGTTCCATGCCTCGAGCTGCTCGACTCTTTCGCTGTGCAGCGTAAGTAGGTAGCAACACGTGGGTTTTCTTCGCGTGCCGACTTTGGAGTTTTCGCCTACGGCTGATAACACTCTCCCGCGGCCGGCCCCCGGTTGTGCTTTCTCCGCAGACTATAATCCCGATAGTCGTAAAGTTATTGTAGTACATGCTTAAAAAAAAAGAGGTCATGGCTCAACGAGAGGACGAAAGGTTTAGAAGGAGAACGCCTTATTTCACTGTATATATAAGGACCAAATCATGAACGGGAGCTTTCATGCTAACTCTGGAGATCCCATGCAGATGCTCAGCCCCGACTTCAAGGCGGGGTTGGCGCCACATATAGGATGGCCTGGAGCTGAGCGACTGCCGACTGCACAGTCAACCAATGAAAGGGTCGTCTTTCGAACTTCGTTCCCCTGCCCAATACTGCATCGGCTCCTGCATGGCTGACCGTGATCCAGCCGTGTAGCTCCAGAGAAACCCCGCTCTCTTGTTCCATCTGACCATACACCTCACAACTGCAGCAAAAGGCTCCTATCGGACACGCGTTCACGATCGTGCTGATCCTTGGCGGAGTGCCCGCCCTTCCTTTCCGTGCTCGTCCCTACAGAACTCATTATACTACGACCGCACACTAGCGCTCGCACAAGACGACGACAATCATGGACGGCAACAAGCCTCGGGCTGTCCCTGATCAGAGACAGTCCGGACACTCAGCAGGCCGCCAAGATGCAGTCACTTCTCCCGGGAGCGACACCGCTCCGACGAAACTGTACAGAGACTACGAGGTTGGGTGGCTATGCGTCCTCCATCCCGAGTTTGTCGCAGCGCTTGCCATGATGGACCAGAGACATGAGCACCTACCGGGGCGCCCGGGTGATACTAACCAGTACGGACTGGGTAGAATGGGCAGCTTCAACGTCGTCATCGCGTGTACGCCGTTAGCTATTGGAGCAGAGGTCGCCCTCGGTCTGCGGAACATGCGTCGCAGCTTTCCTTCAATCCGTCTGCAGCTCAGGGTCGGGCTGGCGAGCGGAATACCGACGACCAGGGACGACCTGCGCCTCGGCGACGTGGTCGTAGGTCTGCGTACTGTCCAGTATGACACTGGCAAGACAAGCGCAGGAAACAACACACCCCAAGACCCAAATTCCGTCTACACGCCACCAAAGAGGATCACCAAGGCCTTGGATACGCTCCGGGCCGAGTACGAAATCAGTGGAAGTCAAATCTCCATGACCCTTGAGGGCATGAGGCAGCGGAATCCGAGAATGAGCCACTACGCAGATTGCAGCCAACTGCAAGACATCCTCTACGAAAGGACGTACGCACATGTGGGAGCAAAAGCCACGTGCGAGGAATGCGATGCATCGCGACAACTGAGACGGCCCCCGCGCACCCCCTTGGGCCCGCAAATTCACTGGGGTACTGTTGGACTCGTTAGCAAAGTCATGACGGGGGCTGCGACGAGAGACCGGATTGCACTTGAGCTTAGTGCTCTTTGCTTTGTTTTCGATGGAGTAGTGCCTCAACAAGGCGATCCTGCCCTGTTGACGATTTGTGGGATCTGTGACTACGCCGATTCTCACAAAAACAACCAGTGGCAACCCTATGCGAGTTCTGTGGCGGCCGCCTTTGCCAGAGAATTTCTCTGTGCATTGCCACCAGAAGGCCTTGAAGAGAACCATCGTACGTCTGTTAGCAACAAGTATTTTATTTCTAGTCCTTGTGCTGAAGTAGGCATAACAGTTTTCCATACCCTGGTCTCAAGACCCCATCATGCAGCGCTTTCTGGTTCCGGACCCGCGGATCAAGACTCAATGCCAACGACAGACAACATTCAGAATCGGATGGAGTGTTTGGGGTTTCCCGAAATGTACTATCGACTCGAATCAATCAAACCAGCTCACGGTGAGACATGCCGGTGGCTACTCACGCAACCGGAATACCTCGACTGGCTGGACAATTCCAAATACAGCTTACACCATGGTACACTATGGATCAAAAGCAAACCGGGTGCCGGCAAATCGACCCTCATGAAGTTCATCCACAGTGAGATCTCGAAAATAAGGAACAATGGCACCGTTGTTATCTCATTCTTCTTCGATGCACGCGGTAACAAGATGCAACAATCGGTTATAGGAGCATATCGATCCTTACTCCTGCAACTCTTCACTCGTCTTCCAGAACTGCAGTCTTTGCTGGTCGCGACCAACATTCCGACCAAACAGCCTTCAAGACAAGATTGGACCGTACAAGTCCTTCAAGAGCTCCTTCAGCAAGCCATCATAAGTATTGGTGACACTCGCCTCGTATGTCTCATCGATGCGCTGGATGAGTGCGAGCCAGATGGACCGCGCCACATAATTTCATTTTTCGAAAGTCTCAGTGCATCAACCGCGAAGTCCGCCCTGGAATTCTACATCTGCTATTCGAGCCGGCACTATCCAGGTATCGCTGTGCGGAAAAGACTCGAACTCGTCCTTGAAATCCAGGACGGTCACGTGCACGATATTGTCGACTACACCAACGCCAGACTACGTACAAGCAGTGGTAAAATAGGAAGGGAGCTGCAGACGGAAATAGTGAGCAGATCATCCGGTAGCTTCCTGTGGGTCACCTTGGTCGTCCACGTATTGAACCGAAAGTTTGACGAAGGCTATCACCCAGCCACATTTCGGCAGGAGCTGCACAGGACCCCGAGCTCCGTGCATACACTGTTGCAACATATGTTGGCAGGCAGCAAGGATACTAGAGAAGTAATGCTCTCTTGTCTCCAGTGCACTCTTGCCGCTACTCGACCTCTCACTCCCACGGAACTCTATGTTGCAATCCATGCAAAGAGCGGTGCGACGATTCAGATCGGAACGGGTCCAGTTGTAGAGGTGAGCCCGGAAGAAGCAGCCGCCTTCGTCCGAAACGTCTCGAAAGGGCTTCTTGAGGTCCAGAGCTTCTACGGTCCAACCGTACAATTCATCCATAAATCTGTCTGCGACTTTCTGCTCGACGATCGAGGCCTGACTGAGCTTTTCCCAGGCCTGGGAGCAAATATGCGAGGTTTCAGCTACGATAAGCTTAAGTCCTGCTGTCTGGATTACATGCGGAAGCTGCATAAGCTCGCAGAGTTAAGAACAGAGCAGGAGTTCGAACAACTCTGGAATCTGACCGATTCGACTTCTCCATTCTTTACGTACACCATGGAAAACATGCTCTATCATGCAGAGCAGGCACAGGCTTACGGAATCTCACAGACCGAGTTTCTTCTCGAGTTTGCTAGCAGTCTTGATAGCTGGGTCATTTTTCACAACATTTTGGAGAAAGACGAAACGCGTCGATACAAAGCGGGCGTTTCTGTCCTGTATCTTCTCGCCGAAAGAGACCATGCCGGAATGATTCGTGCTATGACCGACCAGAAAGTCTGTCTGAGAATTGAGAATCAACAGTACGGAGCGCCATTACTCGCAGCATTGTCCACAGAAAGCTACAGGGCTGTTAGCGCCTGTCTGGCGATGCTCAGAGGTCCCGGTTTGGTCCGCGATCGCAATGCAGACGAAGTGGCCCTTAGCAAGGAGATGCTTCAACAAAAGTCCCGCCGTTCTAGACTCCAGCGGGACTTCTTTATCACAGATGGAGATGATATACTATTTCTCCTCGCGGAACACGGCAACGATGAAGTTTTCGGTGTCGTCTCAACACAGGTACCACTGGACGTGCATAAGAAAGACCGATCAAGTCGAACCATCCTCAGCCACGCTGTGTTATCGGAAAGTGTATTCATTGTGCGAAAGATTCTCGACCACGGCGCCGAGACCGAGTCTACTGACAGCGCCAGCCGGACACCCCTCAGTCACGCCGCAGAAGGCGGTTGTCACCCGGTTGTCCAAGTCCTCCTCCAGAGCGGCGCTAATGTCAACACCTCTGATGTTGCCGGTCGTACACCTCTCATCTACGCCGCAGAGAAGGGTTGGGGAACCGTCATCCAAGCACTTATCAATTATGGCGCCGATGTCAATACCGCTGATAGCGACCGTCGAACACCTCTTCATTTCGCCGTAAAACGCGGCCACAACGACGTAGTCCAGAAGCTCATCAATTCGGGCGCCGATGTCAATACCACTGATAGCGATCGTCGAACACCTCTTCATTTCGCCGCAGGGAGCGGCTATAACGACGTAGTCCAGAAGCTCATCAATTCGGGCGCCGATGTCAATACCACAGACAAGCATGGTTCTTACCCAATCCACTACGCTTGCTTGAATTCGTTAGGGACAGATCGGGAGCTGGTCATCGGATTATTGCTCGATCATGGTGCCGCAATCGATGCCAAAGCTCATGACGGTAGAACACCGCATAGTATACTTGGTTCAACCAGTGTTGACGGGGCTGCGACGCTGCTTCCAAGTCCTCTGGATCTGACGCTACCTGCCGATTTAGTAATGCATCCAGAAGATACTGTTTACTCAATCACTTACACGAGACACGGATTATCAGCTGGCGACGAAGAAGTATCCACACTCCCATCACACGAGTGGAGCGTAGCTCCAAGCAAGCTGGCGGCGGAGGATGTAGGGCAAAGGGATGACCAACCAGGTGGCGTGGAGTGCATCGACGAACTTGACGACACCAGATCAGAATACTCAGAAGCCGGTTCTCTCGCCGCAATCGAAGAGTCCTACTCTGCTGCACTCGCACAAAAGATTAGGGGCGACCTCGATCTTGCCAGTCAACAAATCAGCCCTGACGATTTCGAGCAGCTGAGCGCGAAATTCCCTGACCTACTCAGAGCTTTTTCCGCCGACCTTTCTCACAGATCAAGCAACAAGATCGGTCGAGATGCTGGCTTCCATGTTCATAAAAACCGCGAGTAAGTGCAATTTCCAAACTGCCAAGTTGCTTCCTGTAGCGTCCTCTAATGACTGGACTGTCTCAAAGGTCAATTTCGCGGCAGCTGAAGAGTCTTCTACAAGTCGATTTGCTCGACAGATATCACGACTCAGATTCAGAGGCTAGCGTTGCGGAGCCTCTACACCCGGAGCCTAGCGTGGACTGGACTGAAAGGCGACGGCGAGTGTCGGAATGGACCAGCGACATTTCTTATACACAGCAACCCACGTTGCCCGACCACCATCTCGATCCCCACCTCGACCCCTATCTCGGCCATGATGACTGGACCTCTGATATAGAGGCTCCGTCCTTCGAGATATACAGAAACGCTCTAGATGCATCTGGGGCCTACAAATGGTTGCTGGTATCGATGCAAACACACTTCCACTTGAGTACGCCATTTACGAACACTATTCAGACCATTGGGAAGACGATCAGAGGCCACCTACCACGAGAGAAGATCAGCAGACGAAGACCCACACCCAGACATAAGATTTCAATCGCGGTGGATTGGCAACCACTCGAGTTCCTCTTTCGACAAGGATACAACCTACCACCACAAGAAGTGGTCTCGCGAGTTATCGTCCTGACTGGCACCCCACGCCATGCTCAGGCATTGACCTGTCTCGATTACATGCAACGCACCTGGCCTATAACAGGGTCTCAAACAATGCAATGTCTGCAAAAGTTGCTGTGCCATGCGGCGGACGATCCCGGTGGAGGTAATGTGCAAAGTCCGGAGCCGTCATCAGTTGAAACCGTGGGCTAACAATAATGTCACCTGCAGCTGAAGAAGTTATCACTGACGAAGGCGAGTTATCCCTGGAATTATCGAGCAGTAGCGTGCTGGCCACTGCCACTGGGTCAGAGGCCTTTTTGAGCGAGGTAGGCGAGCAGTTGGCTTGGATGGGTGCCGCTATGCGCAACGCCAGAGAAGAAACCGGACTCACGGCAGTGTCCCCAGCCATCACACGTGTAGACCAGCAAGGCTCGATCAACCAACCGGCGAGTCGCTCAGGTACAACGCAGCGCCCGATGCATTTCGCGATTAACTTCAACGAGCAAAGGTCTCACGATGCAGACGTTCCGGACATCACTCCGATGCTCGACAAAGGCCAATGCTGGCATGCATTGTTCAGAAATCCGGTTATCGTAGACGGCTTTCCGACCAGTCGGAGGCAAGCGCTTGATACAGGACTTGAAGTCACACTCGAGCTCATGGCTGCCCTCACAGATGCTTCAAGGGTCAACATCTTCCGCGGAATACCAATGATCAAGGGCTTTTCCAGCTTATTGTTTCCAACGCAACAAAGCACAGATGCCATAATGTGGCATCTCGTGTGCAATCAGAATGAAAGCCATGTGTCTTTCATGGAGGGCGTTACCTGCCACTCTATTGGGCTGGATCTTGGCGTTATTGAGAACAGTCGGCATATCATTGGGTGGTGTAGAGAGGCCAAGCTCTACGTCGGTAGGTGTTCAGTCTCCAGAGTCCAACGGGTCACGCTAAATTCTATATAGGAGCGCCCGATGCAAGCCACCCCGTGTCTTCTTCGACACTGCCCAAGGACACTCATACTGCAATGTTCGATGGCAGAGTCCTGGAAGCTGGTCGATTCGTTGACAGCCAGGGCATCATTAAAGGATCCAGAGAAATCCCACGTCATCTATCGCGAAACAAAGACTACTACACGCGGATGATGTGGCTGCAGACAAGGAAGATAATTATGTGGGATGAGGGCGACAAGCGAGGCTGGCTTGCAGACGGGCTGAGCGTGCTCCTTCATCTTCTCAGAGCCCACATCCTGCATCACAGCACTGGACAATTTCACCGGATTTTCCAGCTCAGGCCAGACAGCCTGCATTCGGAAGGCGACACACATAGCCCTGAGACCAGCGTGCAGATTTTGTTCGATGAGACCAATCTCGACCTTCGCGTCTTCCCAGCTGGAGACGTGCGTCTAAGAGATAGAGTTTCAGATATCTACAATTTCTTGGAACAAGCCGTGGACCACCAGGATGCGATCGACCGGTATTGCGGGCGGACCGCGCGGTCTACAAGACCTTGGGGTAAGCTAGAAGGCTGGGACTTCAAAGAGTTCGTCACCCTTTCGGATTTTGTCGAGCCGCGTACGGCGGACCTGGAACCGGCTGGGAGGAGTTGGGTCGACCTCACTCGATCCATGCGTACAGCTGTACTCTTCGGCAATAATTTTGGGGATATGATCAAGCCCAGTGACTTCTCTGGGAATTGCACTTGGGCCCAGGTCCCGACCGGCCAGTTCCTCCTCACTGCACTGGTGCAAGACCTAGGCGTTGAACAGGTTTCTTGCAAATCTGGGAGACTCATGACAACAATTCAGGGCGGGGAGCTCGAATGGCACAGTCCAAGAGGCATTACATTTCAGCCATGTCCCTGCTCAGACCAATCGAGTTCGACACATCACAACTTTGTACAGGTGCTCCTGCCAAGGAACACATCGAGCGAATTCGCAATCCAGGAGACAGTCGTCTCACAAGGCTCAGCTTTACATCCTGGAGCTGTCGTTTTCGGATACAATCAACACTTCGGGTGGCAATGGAACGATTGGGGCGTGCCAACTAGATTAGAGCTGCCAGACCCGGTGCTGGCCGAGGCTGTCGAGCAGGCCTTCTCATCAGTCGAGCACGCCGACTCACCAGCACGAAGTGGCCATGATTCAGAAATCGTAGATGACACGCCGGCATATGCCACATTGCCTGAACCGGAGATTGGGATCATCTGCGCTCTTCCGAAAGAGCTGCGTGCAATACTGACACTCTTTGAATGCATGGAAAACCGCCGCCCGATCGAGCATGATCCGAACCATTATCGCTACGGCCATCTAGCGGGATACAGAGTCGTTGCAGCGGCGCTGCCTTCCGGTGTGTACGGAACCGCGACAGCCGGGTCTGTCGCTACTCATCTTCGTCGAAGCTTTCCACAATTGCAGTTCTGCTTGCTGGTTGGCATCGGCGCGGGGGTCCCGAGGTTGCAACAAAACGTCGACATCCGGCTTGGCGATGTCGTCGTTGGAGTGTCACAAGATGGCAGTGCAGATCTGATTTGGAACGGAGCAGGGAAGCTGCAAGACGGCAAACTCGAACATTCGCGGCACACCCTGCAAGGACCACCGAGCGATCTCAGAAGACTGGTCGCTTCACTTCAAGCAGACCCGGCGGATCAAGGATATTGCCAATTGAAGAAATACTTGCATAGGATCGAAAAAAAATGTCCCGAATACGCCCACCCAGGAGCTAAGCACGATAGGCTGTACGCGAGAGGGGATAAAGAGCAAGCTTACAGCACCGGAGGTAGCCTCCAATATGAACAGATCATTCCCCGAGACGAACGTCCGACCAGTCGTCCTTACATACATTACGGCCCTATCGCCACCGGCCAACTGCTGGTCAAGGATGCCGAATTGCGAGATCGTCTTGGAGCGGACCTCAACGTGTACTGCATAGAGATGGAGGCCGGTGGCGTCACTAACGAGATCCCATGCCTGGTGATACGTGGCATCTGCGACTATGCGGACAACCGCAAGAACGACGATTGGCAGAACTACGCTGCCGCCACGGCGGCGGCGTACGCGGCATATCTCCTCACGCAAAGACGGGGCGAGTGTGCCTCACAAGCATGGACAAAGCGGAAAGGGAAACGCCCGGCAGAGGAGGACTTGCAATATCGGAGCAAAGCTAGACGCAGATAGAATCTTGTTGTCAAGAGGTTCACGGAGCATCAGTTCTGAGGAAGAGTCCTCCTGTATCAGTCCATCGCTTGGTTCAAATAATTGGACGTTGTATACGTCGTCGTAACGAGCGGCCACTCATTGTCCAGCTCCAAACATCCGACTTCGGCGGAGCCAAGCGGCGCTATCTGTACGATTCCTACTCCGTCGGAAGACGCTTGGTGTCGGAACAATCGTGGCCACACTTCCGGTCGTGTTTCTTCTCGTAGCTTCCTTGGTCTCTTGCTCTCCACGAGCAGCTTTTAGCTCCAATTCGATATCTTCGGGTGACGATACCTTCACCAGACACTCGGAATTGCTTGATACTGTCGTCGCCGTTATCATTCGTTCAAGGTCTTGGCCGCCACTGTTGTCTCGGTGTGCTGACTGTGACGTCATCGAGCTGTCCAATTCGTGAAAGAGAACTCGATCCGAAGGCTGTGACGGTGACGATGGTTTGGCCTGCAGCATCATCACAGGTGGTGAAGAGTAATGGCGATGCACGGCCACTTCCTCACGCAGTACAACTCCAGTCCGCTCTCTGACCGGAGCACTGCTTACCGGAATATAAGGTTGGAAGGGCTGTGCGGACCCCAATTTTGGAACGGGGGCAAACATCTTATGCAAGTCCGCGGCCTTCGCGCTCTGGTCACGCAACTGCGTGCTCAGACTTCTGTGGGGTTGTCGTCTGTCCGGCTCGCTGACTTGTCTTTGTCGCTGAAGCAGCCAGACGGGGTTCTCCACGACCACCTCTGGTAGTGTATCGTCGTACATGTTCGGCAGTGGGACAACTTCTGGCCAGGAAGAAGCTTCTGAGATGCTCGTGCGACTGCGTGCTGGAGATGGTGGACGATACAGCCCTGAAATGGGGTTGGCCATTGGAGATGCCGAGTCTCCTCCATGGTTGATGGGCTTCTGTGTGAAGTGGCCCAAGTCTTTCTTGCTTTTGAAAGTGACGTTGCTCAGGTGATTCTGGGCGACTGATGACGACGATGAAACTGTCGCAGGTTGCGGAGGTGGCGACCATTGGTGAAACGGGACAATGCCATGTGACGCACCTGTTCTCTCACCTGTTTTTTCAGACATTGATCCGGGTCCTGAGTCTAGATCACTCCTCATGGACAGCAATGAAACTTTACTGTCCAGCGTCTGTCCTAGAGAAACACGAGAGCCGAAGAGGGCCTGGAGACCAGGCTGCTGATTGGATCTAGGAAGACTTATCGTGGAAGACGAGTTGAGATCAGCTGCGGACATTGTGTCCCGGGAAGATCTGGTGGTCAAGTCCCTGGAGATGCCGTCGTTAATCCATGGAAACTCCTCAACGGAGATAGGACGCGTGACCTCGCGGGACGTATGGTGGCCGATTGGCCGTCTTCCATACACCATCGTATCTTCCTGGAGTCTTCCGCCTGATATTTTCGATGGCGCGGCTATATAGCCAAAATCTGTTAGCGAGGTTCGGCCTGGGCATGAGATATGACCTACGTCCAAAGAGCTCTTGAACATGCGCCACTGAGGGTACTTTCATGCCCAGGAGAGCTTTCAAAAGGTCCACGTTGGCTATCTTCGAATCTCGAGATGAGACAGACGGTGATGAAGATTTGGGTTTCATTCCGATGTGATGCAAGGAAAGTCCGCCGCCAAGTCTCTGCACCGCCGCCTGAACAGCCTCCTTTTGGTACGGCAGGTTCTCGGCTAGCTTGCAAAATGTTTTGACGTCTTCGGAACTCCAGACCATGCTAGTACCATCTGGAACTTGCGATCCGGGGGCAAGGCTGGCGGATGCGGAGCACGTCCGATATTTCGTGAGGAGCGGCTGGAAATTCAATGCGTCGACCACGATTGTCGCCATAATCCCGCTGACCTCGCTCAGTTCGTGCGGGACATCGCGGAGATACTGCATCCTCTGGTCGCGTAGCTCGTGCAAGATCTGGACATCCCGGATGTTCTGGCGAAGGACGTTGAGATAGTGTCTCACTTCTGGGGGTATTGCTTGCGTGGAACCAAGCATACTCTCAGTGGCCTCAGCCACGGGAGAAACCTTCGAGATTAAGGAGCAATCGAAGTCCATGATTCGTTTGATGCCAGAGATAGCTGTGGTGTGCGTGCAGCCCGTGCTGGTTGATGGGAGCTTCGACGCCATCGCCGCGTTCGCGGCTCACCTGAAGCGAGGTGCGAGGCGATGCCTGCGTCGAGGACGTGCGTACTCCGTACATGAGCTCGGGACCGATGGCTCAAGGCTCGCTTCACCATACAGGGAGCTGATGTTGCTGGGCAGGGGGGCATGCGGCTAGCTGCACAGGAACATCCGACCACGGGACGCGGTTGTTGGGGACGACACCCAGCCTCCTGCTTGGACAAACAATGCGACTCTGTGCTATTTTCAGCTCGACGGTGACACTGTTGGGTCTCACACAATAGTCCAGAGTATCTGGTGTACTCCGTATGCGCACAAGGACAACACTCTCAGGCGAGCAGAGTTATTCTCAGAGCACAGCCCCGTCACTTTATCCACCGGGATGATCGGGAGTGAGACGATGCTCGGGACACCCACAGCCTGATCGACTTCCTTGAACACCGGGCGGACCATAAATAGACGATAGTGCTGGGGCCTGTGCCACACCTGCAGGAAAGCGGCTGAACTCTTCCTCCTGCCTGCAGGCTGCACTTACCAGCCCCTCTTCATATCGCCTCTCGATGTCATGCGGATCGATACTTCCAGGAGCCCTCGTCGACGCAACACGTCAAGTGCAATTGGCTCAGTGTCATCTTGAAGATTTAGTTTGTAAGGATAACATGTGAACCAGATGTGGGCACAACCAAACAGCCCTATCTATGCAGATTCATGGTTCGGATTTTTGAAGCACACGGTATAGGAATACCACTGTAATTTAAGCAATCCTCGACTAGTTTGCAGATATGAGGATAATTCGTGCGATAACTCAGAAATGCACGACACTGAGTTGGGCAATCACCGGCCCCAACATCGAAAAACTTCTGTCATGAAATGAAACGAAACACCATCTCACGCAGTCCTACTCTTCAGTACAGGCGCCATGACGACCACAGGCTCACTGTAATGCCACCCAGCCTCGTCGCGGAGCTTCTCCAGACCCGGAAATGCGACGAGCTTGCGGGCCTCGGAACCTGTTGGGCTTTGATATACCCAGCAGAAGTCAGCAGGTTGTGAGAACAGAATGTAACCTAGCCTTGCACACTCCATGATGATCTGCTGGAGGTGATTGTCGTGCTCGTAGGCCTGCTTGCGGTCATCGCTGACGAAGAAGAGCAAGAATTGCTTGAGAGCAAGTGCGAGCTGATGCGCCTGCGGTGCGACCTCGTCTTCGTTGACTAGTAAAGGTGTGCGCTCACTCCGGTTCGAGTTTAGAAGGAAGGCAGACAACTGACGCCAGCGGCTCAGGGCGGCGTCCATAGCTGCGGGAAGGAAGATTAGCAAGTGCTTGGCCGATGATCTGATCACTGAAGCCCGTCTGCTTACCGTATGTACTTCCTCGATGATTCTCGATAGGGGGCAAACTCCGTACGACTGTGCCAAGGTTGCGCGGTAGCAAGGACACCGGACCAGGCTTGTGAACAGAACAAGCGCTGAATGCTGCCTGGGCAATGACAAGTCGAATGATGGTATGCCGCGAAAGAGGATCTCGAGCGGCCTTCGCCAGCTCGATGGAGCTGAAGTTGTCTGATCCCCCAGTACCGATGCTCAGACCGATTAGAGGTCTCGAAAGGATGTTGATATTCACATCAACGGGACGGAGGTCGAAATTATTTTCTACATGCTGTTGGATCAGGAGATCCAAGGAGCGAGCCTCCGCCACAATCTCGCTGTCAGGCTTCGAATCTAGCAGGTACTTGTCCAAAGTGTCTCCAGGATGTGATCGGGTCTCCGAAGCGACGACGCTGGGCAGCTGCTTTTCTGGTCGTGCGGCTAACTGGACTGGGGCATAAATCGAAGCTTGCGTGTGCTTTTTGGTTCTTCGAAGAACGAACCAAGCAATAAGAGCACCGATGAGCAGTCCTCCAAGAAGCGACCCGATCGCTGCTCCGGCAATAGCTCCCTGATTTGCAGAAGGTAGAGCTGGCTGCGTGGGCTCAGGTGAGCCAGTAGGTGTTGCGGAAGGACTAGTGAGTGGCTGGTTCGAAGTTGAACTCGGTGGTTGGAGTGGTGTTGCACTGCTCAGTTGAGTGGTAGGAGGAGATGTAGGTGATTGGTTTGGCGAAGGAGACGTTGCCGATTGATCTGGAGGAGTTGGTAGAGGTATGTTGATAGTTGCGAAGCTAGCAGAATTCTGCCAAGCGGCAAATGTACCAACCTCCACGACTGTCACTCCATTGACGACTGCCTTCTTTGTCACCACAAGGACCTGCTCAATAGCGGGCCTGGGTGTTGGAGGTGCCCAACCTGCGTCTTGGGTGCCCGGGAGGGTGGTTGTGTTTGTGGTCATGGCGACAACTTCGATTTTTGTAATCCGGGTTGTGAGGATGCAGGGTGCTCAGAAGCAAATGTAGGATCTGAAATGCCCCTTCCCGGAACTAAGAACGGAGTTGTCACAAAGAGTGGCCTGAGGTGGTGTGTGAAGAAAAAGGTAAGTCGGTCTGAGCCACGGAGACAAGTTGGGACAAAACGAAAGACATTTTTCTTTGATCCCTGCGCCTCGAGGGTGCTCAGCTCGCGACTACAGGGACTGTTGTCGTGTCGCCGTAGCGCAAGAAGCCGCAGTTGCAGATCGGCCCACTCAGAGGGTTTTGAGAGCTCGCGTAAGCAAATCCAGCCCTCGACAGAACGTTCAAGTACTCCGAACGGTGCAGCTCCATGTTGACATGGGCCGTGCGCGCAACCGGGCTCGGGGACTGGTGCCAGGGACGATCAGCAGAAACAACCAGAAAAAGACCAAACACCCTTCCCGATTTCCACTCTCACCACCGCCAAGACCGCGAGGCTGTGGAACAACACGCCATGATAGGTCTTCGTGATAATCTGCAGGCTGACCACCACTAAAGGATGCTCGGTCCTGGCATGGGGTTCAAGGCCATGCCGACCAGGATGTCTACTCTGTATTGAGCGTCTTGTACTGTTGCTTTTTCTATCCGAGCACCGCACTGGGCGACTTGGGTAAGGCTATCCGAGCGGAAGCGCGTACGTCTGTGCGTGCCATGGCACCAATCAAGTCGCGTCTTTTCGTTTGATCAGGCTGTGAGCTGTGTTGGCTTGCAGACAACTGAAGGTATGCAGTGATGCATCCCTGTCGAAATAAGACCGGAAGCAGCACTCTGCAGCATGGCCCGCTGATCCAGGACGGGCCTGAGCGGCTTGGGCTGCATACTGAGGAATTTCTTCTGCAGCCAAGGCCGCCCCTATCTACGCCCGGCTCCGAAACATCTGGCAAAGCCTTCCCAAGCCCCAGTTCCGCTCCAGTGTTCTTTCTCGATCTGGTCGGCCTCAAGCGAAAGACTAGCATGGTGGGCTGGTTTTCTGAGTGCAACAAAGTAAAAGAGGAATAATCTTTGAAGATTGAGCAGTGGGTTCACTAGGTGTTATCACATTGGAGCTCTTGGGCTATTCTTGGATAGCTTCCAAGGAACTTGTACAAGCCATGGTAAGGCTGCGGGACGTTCTCCAACTGTAGGGAACCCCAGTCCTCATGCAGGCGGCGGCGTTGGTGCCCCTGAAACAGGCCAAGCTCTTTCCAGGAGCGATTCGGGCGCGAGAGAGCCACTTAATTTTGCAGGTTCATGAGTCCCGACGAGAAAAGGCAAAGGCTCTCTCCCCGACGCCCAGGTCCGTACCACCCATCCCTGTTTCTACGCTACCTGTGAGGGGATAACTCTCATGTGCTATGGTAGGCTATGTACCAGCTGCCGCCACTTGAACAGCAATTTGATAGAGATCCTCGACTGTCAATTCGCTGATTCGTCACATATCTCCTTCATCTCTTGGTGCAGTCGTTCCTGCAGTATCGATACAGTGCATTGCTTTCGGTAACGGTGCTCAGCAATCTGTTCGAGATTTTCCAATCTGGCTCAAAGCGAGACCGACGCGCCTCCCCAAAGCAGAGACAGGTTGAGCTTGTGGACGCGCCATGGACCGTCCAGATATTATTGTTGGAGTCGACCTTGGCACTACCTACACAGGTGAGTACTGGCCCCTCACACAAAAGGCTCCATTTGCCCCAAGAGACGAGGTTCAGAACGTCGTGGACCTAACTGGCTCTGTCATTCCCCCTGGGAAGGCGTTGCATGGGCGAGACCTCAGCGCAGCTCCGTCCTACAGAGTCCCATCCAAATCATCCACAACTGGCCAGGCACCTCCACCAAGAATGAGCAGAAGGTGCACACCTGCCTGATCTACAACAACAAAGACAGCTCGTTGAGCTCATGGGGCCCACTATGCGAGGATGAGGATGATCTCACTGGCAAGACGCGCAAGGAGTTCTTCAAGATCTTTCTCGACAGGGAGACCCTTGACGCAGCGCATCAGTCCGGAATCGCACAGGCACCTGCATCAGTCGCCGACGCCCAGAGGCTCGTGACTGACTACCTGAGGCAGATTTACATCCATGTCAAGTCCACAGTCGAGGTGCATACCGGCATTGGACATGTTGGCTGGAAAGACCTCGCCGTGGAGTTCGCCTTCAGCGTGCCGACGACATGGCAGACACAAGAGATCATCAACATCTTCAAGTCGGCCATTCGTGACGCCGGGTTCGGCACTGAAGGCAGGCGTCACACCGCCACCGTCGAGCTCACCGAGGCCGAGGCCGCTGCTGTCGGCACAGTCAAGAGCTCATCCATCCACTTTGCAGCAGGCGACATCTTCCTCTGCGTGGATGCTGGCGGCGGAACGACCGACTTCGCTCTCATGCGGGTCGTTGAGGCCCGCGAGCCCTTTCCCGCCTTGTCGCAGATCAGTCAAGTGGATGGTATCGGTATTGGTGCTGCATTGATCGATCAAGCCTTTGTCTCTCTGATCAACGAGAGACTGAGTCGTTCTCCTGACCTGGTCGCTCAGTTGCCTCCAGACTGCACCGAAAGATTGGTCAAGAGCGAAAGATACCGCACCATGAAGCATAAGTTTGGCGAGAAGGTCTACCAGTCACCCTCGTACAAGCTTCCATTGGAGGGCGCTCCCTACACTCTCAATCACCCAGCTGCCGGTATCGAGCTTGGCAGAATAGTGCTGACATGGTGAGAACTACCTTTGTCATATTTTTACCCCCCATGTTTGCGACCTTGCAGGGCACTGACACTCCTGAACAATAGGGAAGAGGTGCGAGGTCTCTTCGAACCACATATCGCGAGCATCATGGGCAAGATCGAGGAGCAGCTCAACTGGCTGCAGTCCAATGGCATGGACCGTCCCATTGTGAGTCTACCGCTTGCCAAGCAACAGTACCTACACTGTTTGCTGATCAACGCCGCTCAAAAAACTAGCGCTACATGATCCTTTCCGGAGGGCTTGGAAGCTCGCGATATGTGCGAGACCGCATCCAGTACCTGCTAGAAACCGCCAAACACCCTTATGCTCAGCGAGTGCAGATCCTACAAGCCCCCGACCCCCAACTAGTCGTAGTCAAGGGTCTGCTACTCGACAGACTGCAGAGCCTGGACTCGGGTATCGCGCCTGTAATTGTGAGCAGGGTCGCCCGAGCAAGCTACGGGTATCTGTGTAAGCGGAAGTACAACCCAGCGGTGCACGGGAGCGAGGACGTCAAGAAAGACCCCTATGATGGCGAACTATACGCACTAGACCAGATCGACTGGCTGATCAAGAAGGTACGTCAATTCGTGATCCGATAAGGTATTGGGGCATGATTCGCTGACGGAAGACATTCTTCTTCACTTGGCAGGGCGACCCCGTGCAGACGAACAAGCCGATAAGCTCCACGTTCACTAAGAAGGTCGACCCTGGCGACTCGAAACGGACATGGGATTCGACCATCATTGTTTGCGATCTGCACCCAGACTCACTCCCCCAAAGCATAAAAGGCAGTAAGTAGTAGTCCCCTACACTGGTGCAAAAGATTCTTGTGCCTTGTCACGCAGGCCTCCGCTGAATCACCATCCAGATGGTTGGAGAAAGCTGTGCACGGTCACCAGCAATCTCGCCGGGATCCACGACAGCGAGATGGTCATGAAGAGGCAGGCAAAGAAGTTTCTCCTGCGCGGCAAGAAGTTCTACCTCTGCACCTTCGAGGTGCGGGCGATCGTGGCGCCTGCGGATCTGAGGTTTGAGCTGTGGTTCGGCGGCCAGAGGTTCTCGAAGAACCACGATCCTATCCATATTGCATGGGATGCGGATGGAGTCAAGCGTTAGGTGCGGCTTCCGTTCATGCTCGTGACCAATTGAGCGTGTGGCACAGTAACTCGACGTTGTGAGAGACTTTGAAGTCTGCCAGGTTCTTTGACTAGAGACATAGATAGCCCTTAGTCCTCAAGCTATTGAATCCAAAACCCGCGATTCTACCGTATCTCACATATACTCGTACCTCCTGTCGATTGAGTTCACAGTGCCGGATCACGTAGATGAATTAGGGGGGTATCTTGAATCATCGAGTGCAATCATCATTATATTGTTTGTTGTCAAGCACCATGTAAGAACGATCGTTGGATAGTTCTGGGGAACGTCACAACCTTGGCTGGCGCTGGCTGGGTCCTAAGTTGCTCTCCCTACAGCTTCGGCTGCGCGGCACCCTTGCGTTTCTCCTTCTCCATATCCCGCAGTACCCTCCGAGGATCTTGCCGCTAGGGCTCTTCGGGATCGCGTCGATGAACTCGACGCCACCCTGGAGCCACTTGGACTTGGCCTTGTGGTCCTCGATGTGCTTGCAGATTTCCCTGGCCAGTGCCTCGTCACCGACACCACCATCGGCTCCGCCGGCCGCCGCCGCCTCTGCAGACCTGACGACGTACGCTTTAGGTTCGTCGCCGGCGGCGCTTTACTGACCGGCCCGACCGCAGGCTCGGGTGCCCAGAACGTCCTGCAGGCGGCGACCAAGGCACGCAGCCATGAATAGGCTCACGCGCAGGAAAATAGTACAACCGGCAATACCGAAATCTGTACAGCGTTACTTTCAAGTTACTCTGAAGTAGCGCAAGCAAAGATTCCTGGAACCGAGACCTCTACGCCTCTCAGCCTCTTAACCTCCGATAGACGTCATTGTGCAAGCTCACGACAGCGACTTGCTTCGCATATGTTGGAGATAGTGGTGTAGCAGTGGCAGAATGTTTTAGCTCTTCCCAAAAAACCCTTGTTCTACTGCTCCAGCTTCTGCTCTTAGAGGTGTCAGAACTGGATACTCAAGTCCAGGTGCCCTGGCCTACAGACTCTGGCGGCAGGGTCGCACAGTGCTTCTATCGCTAGTCTCCCTTCGGCTGCGGCTGCTTCATCCGGCAGACACATTGCATTGTTGATCAGGTCTCCGTCGCCCACTGGGCTATCGAGGCAAGCACCCGTCATCTGATGAGCAGCACGGCTTATGGCGGGCCAATCTAGAGCCTCGATATCTCTAGATAGCAGTGATAAGCACTTAGCTGTTGCTTTGAGCACTTTCGCATTGAAGCGAGCGGGAATCTGCAGTAGCGCCTCAAGCGCCTGGCGATGCATGCGGATGCATTCGGTAAGTACTTGCGGTACTGGTCGGAACACTGTTATGGTCGCGCCCGCTGTGTCGGTAGAAGTTGTGTGGAAAAGCCTCAATACCCCTACTAGTGTAGCGCTCGAGACGATGATAAGTTGTACAGTCATAGCCGAGAGCCCTATAGCTTGCGCCATGTTGCTCAGTAAGTTTGGCAAGACTTCCCCAAGAAGTAGAGCGTGCTCGAACGCGGAGAAAAAGGCAGGATCGCGTAGAACGTGCGTGCTGGACATGCTCGTCTCCGGTACTGATCCAATGACTGTGCATGACCATTAACGGAAGCTTCCGGATAAATATTGGCGAAGATTGCTCACAAGTGATGATGAATATGCCGTGAAGCCATACAATTGCCTCGGCCTGGTAAGTGCAGGCTAGGGACGCGATTCCTAGCATGCTTGGAGGCAGGGAGAGGTAATAGTCCTCAAGGGCCAGGCGAATGTCGATAGCAAGAATAGCGTCATCTGGACTCGCGTCCATGCCATTGCTACGTATAGTGCATGCTCGATGCATGAGGCTTGGTTCTATTGTTAGCGACTTGAGCTTGGCTGTCACAAGAACAGTAAACACGTACTTGGAGAGGGGTGTGGTCAATGAGAAGTAAGTCGGGACTGCTGAGGAGTCGGTGGCACCAGGTACAACCCCGAGGTGGCATTGGTTCCCATAGAGACACGGCTTGGATTGTAGGAACTGTAGCGATCTGACCCAGCGTCATTAAGTTAGTCCAAAAGCTAGGCATTGGGTCTTGCAAAACCCCGGACGTCTAGATTGGGCTTACGCGGCTTGGTGCTGGACCAAAAGCTGCAAACTATGAGAGGCCGTGAGGGGTCAGTTGGACTGAGCGTGGCTGAGCGTGTCGCTGAACGTCTATGCTTACTGCGACTTCATATGTGGAGTTACGAAATGCACATGGGGGCTCTCGCTCACGAGGTCGACGAGGAGCTGTGCGAGGCTATTCCACTGGGCGCACAGCGCAGCAAGGTCCGGATTGTGGCACCAGACAGCGCTGGCGAGTGTTAGGGCAAGCGGATGGTAGTAGCTCACACGAGCCGATCTCTGCGTAAGAGACGGGATCCGCCCGAGGAAATCGATGCGCAGTGTATCGATGATGACATGACGGTCCAACTCGACGTGGATGGGAAAAGATACGGGACAAAGTTCGAGCGCAAAGGCGAGCAACGCCAATGAAAACTCCAGAGGGCATGGAGAACCAACGCGCGACGCTCGGAGAGACTCCATGACCACAGAGGCGTCAAGACCGGTGCCGCTAAGGACGCTCATGAAGCCCAGTTTTGGAGCAAGGTCGAAGAGATTGCGCAGGGAGTGAAATGCCACGGCCTCGTCGATGCCGAGCGACCTGAGATGGTTCGGTGACGGGACATGATCAGATGACTCGGGCTGGCCAAGCTCGGCGGGAGGTGTGCGGCTCGTGTCAGAGGTAGCGGCCATGGAGACGGGCTCGTCGATGCCTGTGCCAGGAGACGATGGCACTGGCCCCAGCACCAGCTGGTCAGGCCCGGTGCTCTTCCGGGGCCGTCCTCTGCGCTTTGTCGGGCGGGCCGAGGTGCAGTCGAGGCCCAGGCGCAAGCACCGGCCGCAGGGCGAGCTGCTGTCGCATTGTGTCTTCTGCGGGGTTGTCAGCACGAGAAGACGTCTGGAGCGGGGGGGGGATAAGGCAGGGCTTGGACTTGCAAGGAAGAAGCACCGATCGCAAGAGCGTGCCATGGGGGTGGCGTGACATGCAGATGTATTCGGGGAGGACGAGGAGAGGACGAGGAGGAGCCACGCGGTGGCGCCACGGGCAGGTGCGGAATAGTACTCCGCAGGCCACTTCCCTCCCCCACTGGGCCGTCACGACAACTTCACAAGGGTTGCCAGCCCGCGGGCCGCAACGCAGCCTCCCTTTCCCGATCCATCTACCGATACAATCATCCATCTACTCGGTGGATGTTGCAATGCTGCCGGCTCGGCACGCGCAGCCGCTACTCGCTCCGGGTACCTGGCACCTGGGGCTCGCCCTCTCCGGCACCGAGACGCAGGACCTCCGCCGCCTGCTCCGCCGCTGCCGCATGAGCCTCACGGCCATCCACGATCCCTCGAGCCCGGCCCTGCTCCAGCTGCTGCTGCCCCTCGCCCTTCATTCCTCGGCCGTCCTCGAGGGTCTGCTCTCCCTCAGCACCAACACCTACCCGCGCTCCCCAGAGCAGCTTCGCCGCCAGGATGCTGCCCTCGGCCAGCTCATGGCCGAGATCGCAGCCACCCCCGTTGGCGACGCGAAACCCTTCGACCCCACCCGCGCCCAGCGCATCATGGCCTCCTCGCTGCTGCTGGCAAACTTCTCCCTCAGCCTCTGCGACACCACCTGGACCTCCCACATTCACGGCATGATCGGCATCGCCCGTGGGACCAGCCGGGACGCTCTGCTCCACGATGCGACGGGCCGCTTTCTCCTGGCCCATTGTGCCGTCTCCGACATCTCCGCCATGTCGGTTGGCCTTCGCCGCCTCTCGCACAAGTGCTGGCTGTCCTGGATGATGCCTCGTGCCCCGCGAAGCCCAGACCCACACTTCACCTCGATCGAAATCACCCTGGGCTATCCCGAGTCTCTGCTCGACATCATCGCGCAGGTCGCCGAGCTCGCCGACGACAGTGCACTCTGTACGGGTATGTCATCCATCGATGTTCTGAGCCCCGTGTCCGCTCTCTCCAGCGGCACCACAACTCCTTCGCTCGGCACAACCAGGGAGCTCGAACTTGCTCTGTATCGCTGGACACCGCCCAGCCTCCCCACAGCCATGTCGAGCTTCCAGAAGCTAGCCCTCCGTGCCGCCTGGGGCATCATGCGCCGGACCGCCCTACTCTACCTCTGGAGAGGCCAGGGGTTCCATTCAAATGTGCTCATGCCGTTACCGGGCGAGCTCGCAATCGGAAGCCAGGCTCTTGTGGTCCAAGTCTTATCTGACCTGCAGGTCACAGTCGACATCTGCAGGTCACACAGGCTCTCGATAGCCTCAACAATGATGTGGCCGCTCGCCGTTGTGGGCGTCGAGTGCACCAACGACCCTACGCCTGCAAGGCAGCTCGAGATAGCTGACCTGCTCATGGCCTTGGTTGAACTGTTTCAGATGCATCAAGCCCGGCATCTGCTTGTGGCGCTCGAGCGGTTGTGGGAGCGGCCGTCGCCATACCCATCCGACTTTCTCAGCCTACAGCTTGTGTGTAACGACATGGACCTGTGCATACCATTATTCTGACGAGATCCAAACAACCATGTTGTACTCAATGTGGACTGCAAGATAGCGTTTGCGGGGCAGTCTGAATCTCGAATCGAACGCCACAGAATACCTCATGGACAAGGTCACGCACGGCATTGCTCACCTTATCGACGTGCGTGTCCCTGTGATGACAACTATGGCCATGAGCCTGCGGTAGGGTGTTTTCCATGGCCTGTCCGAGCACGACGACGAGCTCGGGAAGTGCACGTTGAGCATGCGCCGGGCCGGGCTTACGAGATTGGTTGGAACTTGAGGATAACACGCGCACGATTGGGTAGAAGCCCTCTCATGGTTTCCCCACATACGCACGAGTTCGGGTTAGGTTGATTTGGAAACCCCCCGACGGTCCATTTTCTTCATGGACAACGTCTTCGTGGACAACCCCGGCCTCGCCACACCGACGTGGACAGCTCAAGCTGCGATGGCGGTCTGCCTGTAATACTACCGCGGGGCAGGGCATGAGTCACACAGTGGACTCGTGCGACGGGCGAGCCTCTTCGTGACCGAGACGGAAGGGACACTGTCCGCGTGCAGCGAGCGCACACTACACGAACAGCAGAGGGTCGCGACACACAGCAAATTCTCCCCCCCTCTGTCAGTTAGGTGTTGGAACAGAACTCTGCAGGGTCGTGGATGTAATGGACTATCCTTGCAGACACCGTCCAGCCTGCTCCCAGCAGTCCCACTCACTCAAGTCGAACCTCAGCGCTCTCACGCGCAAGGTCATACGCCGTTTGTGACGGCCGAAAGGCAGCAATGGTGTCGAAGCACACCTGGGGGACGTAGAGGCGGTATCGGAATCTGTCCAGATCCTCGACCAGCCAAGGAGCGTCCGCGCCCTCTCGCGGAAACGAGCCCGAACAGCATCCTTTGGTGGCATTTTGGAGGACCACGTGGCCCTCAGGCCCAACCAGTCTTCCAGGCTTATACCGTGAAACTCGACCGCAGCTTATACTTTAGAGAGACGAATAAACTTATTTCACACTCGATATCATTATCGTACACGCGTCGCATGATGATGAAGCCTTAATTCGGAGATCCGTTCGTCATGCGCGAGTTTACGAGGAACCCCATGACTCCTGTCACGTGCTAATAATCCTCTACGTACCCTGGCGCGGTGTTGGCAGCAATATGAATTCTGGTTGTCCGACTGAGACGTCGCCAAATGCGAGGTTACGACTGCACAAGGGAAGAATCATCATGTCGATGGCACTTATGAGCACCAGGGATCTCAAAGTTGAAGGCTTAACCTGTCGGAGGCAACGCGGCATATGATCTCGTCGAGGTCTCGCCCAGTCATACTCGCTTCTCTCGTTTGATGCGACAACAAAATGTGGCTTTGAGGTATATTGCGGACATGACTGAGACTTCCTAGTAGCAACTCTCGTACGTCCTCTCGAACCATCTGAATTTTGCGATCAAATCTTTATTGGGAACTCTATTCATCAGCTAAGTACATCCTCCGCATTGCACCTCGTTGTCATCACAGACTGACACAGTCTTGCTCAGGCCCAAGCAGTGGTCAAGGATTTGAACACCCAACTTGGCTTTGGACGCTTGGGACGCGCACTTTCAGCCTAGGTGATTATATGACGATGATTTCCTTGAGGCACGAATAGGACCCGGGATTCATCTAGGCTCGTTCCCCCCAAACGAGAAAACAACGTTGCGCCGATCTCGAAACCGACTCAGTTGTGTAACGATGTCGTGTGACCCAACAGTCCGCTTCACGTTCACCGAAGCACATGGCCTGTGTTTAGGCGGCCCTGGGCGGCCTTGCTCTATCCACGGCATGCGGATAACCGGATGGTGCGGGAACTGGAAGCCATTTCTGTTTGTTTTTGTTCGAGTGCAACGGGTCCATCTCGTTGCCTCTATCACAGAAGACTGTTGGCGTCCCTCATAGATTACATTTCCAAAGCTGTCTTTTAGCGATCATCATAGAATGGCCATGCTGGAGGCCGATCAGTATCGTCTACCGCAAGTTCATGTCAATGAAGACGTTTTCGGGCCGGAAGGGACGCGACCCGCGGCGGGAGAACAATCGCAGGAGGGGCTTTCGCGGGAACCTGCAGAGAGAATGCTCGCGGAGCAAGACGAGAATATTTCCGTCGTGTTTCCCTTGTTTATTATTCCGTCTCCCTCGCACACGGCTGCTCTTTGCACTCCTTTTCTCACATTTTACACCTTTTCATGCTCGGGCAACACAGAGTCTCGTCTCTCAACTGCCTCAAATTTTGCCACAATCAACTCAACATACTCCGGCCCAGCATGGCGAAGAATCCCGTCGCCGACGTGGGTCTGAACTGCCCCGAGGGCGGGACATTCTACATCTGCGAGAATAGCACGACGCGTTTTCTCGGGTGCTGCGGCATCGACCCATGCACGGATGGGATGGGTGTATGCCCGCCCAGCAAGCTGTTCACCTCGTCCTTTGACGCAGCACGCTACTACAGTATCCTGCCCCAGAAGTGCGCGAGCTACCCCGACAAGGCGGAGTGGTATACCTGCGCCTTCAAGGGGACGACTTATTCCCCCTTCATGGGCTGCTGCAAGACCAACCCCTGCGAAAATCATGGCTGTGCCCGGTCGATGCTCGTGGCGGCAGAGCTGTCGGGCAATGCCTATAATGCGGACTTGTTCCTTACGGGTGGCGATAGCTCGGCGGTCGCCTCTTCGTCGACAACATCCACTGCGCACAGCACTTCCGTAAGCACACCCACGTCGGTTCCATCAGCGACGAGCATGCTCTCGCCTCGGCCATCAGCAAGCAGCAGTGTGCCGTTGACCGGCAGCACGGGGAATGCCACCAAGGACAACGGCTTGAGCGCTGGTGCAATCATCGGGATCGCAGTGGGCTGCGCCAGCGTCGCCCTGTTACTCTTGCTGTTGGCTGTAATGTGTTGGCGGCGACCGCGGAAGGCCAAGGACAGTCGCAGCAATATACCCCACGCTGGCATGCCGAGCAGCGGCGTGGACGCAGCAGTCGCAGAGCTTAGCAAGGAGACATCAACCCGCTCTCCGAGTCAGCTGGACCCGTCTCCGATGGTTCCTTATATTCCCTACAGCCCGTACCGAGGTCAGTACCTACACTTCTTCTACACTTACTCAGGGAAGGCGACTAATGATAGACGTACATCTTTCATGACAGACTCCCTCGCAAGCCATCCGACGATGGTCAACCCCAGTTCTTACCAGGCGTATCACCGCAGCAGCTTCGCGCCGTCCCCTCCCACGTCCACATCACCTGGTCCGCCTGCCGCACTGCACCACGGGCATGTGCGAAGCTTCTCGCCCTCCATAGGCATGCAACACACCGGACACACGAGCCAGGCTATATCGCTGGCTCCTGGGTGGCCTATGCCACATGGTGATCACCAACAAGTGGTTTCCCCTGTAGGCGTGAGCCAGGACGGCTGGGCTGGGGCGATGAACCACGACAGCATGCGCAGCCAGGGACGTTACACCCTGCTTTCTGAGCTGGACTCTGTGAGTCCGGCACCCAAGGAGCAGAGTCGAACAAATCAGCAGCAGCAGCAGCAGCAGCAAGACAAGGAGACAGTAGATTGTAACGGCGCTGCTCTTGGCGCTTCTCCTGGGCCGGTGTACGAAATGGCTGGCGAGATCAACGTGCCGCATCGCGTATGATAGCGAGGTAAACCGAGGGCATGTCACAAATAGTTTCGCAATACCTCTACTCATGTACGGACTATTGTTCACACGATAGAATACACCAAACAAGGTGATTTGTAGCCACTCAACAGTAAACTGGGAAATCCTTGAGTGCTTCAATATAGACAAACAATCTGAAAGTATCCTGGTATCGTACAATTTTCGCCCCGCGTCTTCACCTCTGCCGTATCAATACCACCAAAGGAAAACAAACACCTAGCAGTCGCCCACACGTACGCCCTAATACGCCGGGCGGTTGATCCAGTTCTGGAACCACGTCTTCTCCTTGATGCTCGCGTCGCTGCTCTTGCGGCGCTCCGGGCGCGTGACCGTGTTGATCATGTGGCAGTCGCCCACGGACGGGTGGCGGCCCGAGCTGACGCGGTGGTTGCGGCCTGTTCCCTCCGTGTCGGATTAGTACAAAATTGTCATCTTTCCTCACGTTCATCCAGATGGAATAACCAGATGATGAACCATGGGCAGGTGCGGTGGGAAGGTGAGGCACGACTGTATGACTGGGCAAGCAAGCAGCGTGACGATGAAGAGGGCCCAGGGATCAACGAGAATACACGGGGAGTGAAAGGAATAGACGCACAATACCAGTCCGCACGACCCGCGTCGTTGATGACGGCGTCGTAGCTCTCCTTGGCCTTGGCGTAGGACTTTGCGTTCTTGACGGTGAGGGGGTCCGTGGGCTTCATCGTGGGCAGGAGGACACCGTAAGGACTAATAGTAGGTGTGAAGTTTGGGATGCCTGGTCTCGGAGATTGACTATGGGAAAATCTTCGAGTGGCCGTGTCTGTATGGATGTTTTACAGGTCAAGGGGTATGTAAGAGGAGAAAGCCATGCAGAAAGAACGACGGCAGGGAAATGGCATATCACCCAGAATGCAGAGTAAGATCTCCTCTTCGTCCCCCCATACAGACAATCCGGCGTTACCCCTCTCTTCAGCTGCCGGCTCTTGACCTCCCGTAATGCCCGATACCTGCTTCCAGGCTAGACAGGACGATCAAGCACACCTCAGAGCTCGACAGATCGGTCGCCATTGGCTCCACCCCCGCAAACTCGGGAAACCCAAAGGGCAGGCCCACCACCACAGGCCGGCTTTGGTCGTTTTGAACGACATCTTGATGGGTAAGCAGAGGTCACATGACAGGCAACCATCACGACGACAAGCTTGGAGGTTGACGCCGGGACAGCGACCGTGGGCCAATGGCCTTCCAGCTCGGCGTGAGACCTTGGCCTCCCTGGCAGCGAATTGCAGTCGATGTTGGAGTCAGAGTTCGCCGCTAGGCAATGTCGGGGTGTTGGAGGTTGGAGATTGGTGTGTCTCTGTGGTGTATCAACTTTGCGGGGAAGTGAAGGGGTGCGTGGGACATCAGATGCGATGCACAGCATTGGGTGTAAAGTATGTGCACATTTATGCCAGCACAATTCGTGCCACACAAGTCTTCATTGCGATGTTGAAGCAAAACAACTTTTCATGGGCTTGCGAACGATCAGAACAAAGGGCGCTAAGAGCCACAACTATATCCAAAAGGTATGAAACAATTCCGAGGGCGTCGCAAGGTCGCCGGACAAATATGAACACGCATGCCGGGAACAAGACAATCCATCATGTGCAAATCATGGTCCTCCTCATACAGGCGTGGCCTTCATGGTCTCATCATGCTCCAACACGGACAGTAGACTGGGCACCACCAGCGTCGGCCTGGCCGCTGGACTCGGCGGAGCCCTGCTCCTCAGTCTGCTCGCTCCCCATCAGGGGCTTCTTAGGATCGTACCCAACGGCCAGCACGATGCCCAGCCCTTTCGTCCGCCCTTCACGGAACAGTATCCTGTCTCCTTTCGCCAGGTACTCGGGTCTCTGCACGAAGCGGAAAGCGACTGTGGCGCGATCCCCAGTCCTGATGTATGGACGATCGACATCGATGATGGCGCAGGTTTGCGAGACAGGTCCGACGTGGAGCATCGCCTGATACTTGGTCTTGATCGTGGTCGCGTGGGACAATATCAGGACCTCAGCGATGAACTCGCGGTACACCTGCGGCATAGGCTGGCCCTCAATCTTGGGCAGAACAACCATTCCCTTGCGCACGTCCTTGCGTCGCATCTTCTTCAGAGCGAAGCTCGCAGACTGGCCAGCCGAGGCCGCCGGCACGCCTATCCGTTTGCGCTCGATGGATCTGATGCTCGTAGCGGTGAACTGCCCGAGCCCGTCTGGTCCTACAAGGACGTTGTCGCCAGCGTGGATCACGCCAGACTTGACGATGCCACTGACGACGGTGCCGACGAATGGTACGGAGAAGGTGTCGTTGACGTGGAACTCGAAAGGGGCATCCGAGTCATACCGCCCGTGGTGCGGCAGGATATTCAGGAACGTCCTGACGAGATCCAGGTTTTCTCCTGTGACGTTGGAGACCTGGAAGATCGGGCAAATCCGCTGGCTCACAAACTGTGTGGCAGTGTTGACGCACTCCTCACGGTTCCGGATAAATATCGGCATTTTGCGCGCAGCCGGCGACTTGAGGATCTTGGTAATCTGCTGGATAGTCTGCTCCAGGATGTTCGGCGGGCAGATGTCAATCTTGGTCACGACGACCATGATAGGCACATTCAATGCAAGAGCAATCCCCAGGTGCTCTTTGCTCATGCCGATGAGGCCGTTGTTGGCTGCCACCATGAGCAGACAGTAATTCGGGCTGCTGGAAAGGAGGCCAAATACGGTCGTGCGCAGATATCGCTCGTGGCCGGCCAGATCTGTGAACGTGATGACCTTGGCACTTCGCCGGCCTATTTCATCCCAAGACAATTTGCCTGCGCAGAGGTTAGCAGCTAAGGAGGCGTCGGTGGATAAACACATTGCTTACGTCCTGGTGTGTCCGATGTGATGACATTGCCGGCAGTGTCGAACCCCATGATCTCCATGCCCACGGAGCTAGTCCGTCCAGATTCGATCTCGTGTTTGTGGCGGAACAGGTTCACTCGAGCTCTACCTCTGCCGTCGTCGAGGTCGCCCTTGACAAGAACACCAAGCATGGAAGACTTCCCAGCATCGACTGCGAATCGAGAGTTTGTTAGCTGAAGTCCCTCTCCCAACGTGTTGCTGGCCACTCACCATTCCCCACGACTGCTATCCTCGTCTCGATCACGTTCTCAATCGAACCCGGCTGCTGCCGCAGGAGGACCTTTGCGCTGCAGTGCTGGTCCTTGGCGTCTTTCGGGGTTGCTATAGTCGACTCGGCCTCGACGTCCCCGTGCACATGGTTTGTCAGGAGCACAGTACATGCAGCCTTGTTCTTGTCGGCCGCGGCTCGTAACCGGGCGAGCGCAGTATCGTACTCGTCTCTCGTCAGGCGCATCGACTGGTTGTTGTTCTCGAAGCCAATGTCGAACACACCTTCGCCGTGGCCCTCCTGTAACCGGTCGTCCACGAGCTGCACCAGCTGCGCGTGCAGCTTGTCGGAGTCTGCCGGTGCGAGTAGGAGGTCACGCAGCGGGGCCTGGGGCTCGTCATCGTCGAGGTTAAGCTCGTCTAGTATATCGAGCTCTTCGTGGTGCTCGAAGCCGGGGGCGGCGTCCTTCTTGTGGGGGAATCGCAGGGCTTGTTGTTTCTCGACGAAGTCGGCGAAGTCGCTGAGGGCCTGCGTCCGGGACAAGGTGTCAGCGGCGGGGCTTCTTGTGGGTTCCGGGAGGCCGGGTTGGAGACTGGAGACCTACAGCCTCGCCTTTCCGTCTCTCATGTGGTAGCTGCTTGTTGCCTTTTGCTGCCATGCTGGGCAAACGGGATTGCGCCTGTGTAGGCCGGTCGGGGGAAATTTTGTGGTTGTGGCGGAGAAGAGGGTGGTGCTTCGCCTGTTGGAGAGGGACGTGTCAGGGTTCAGTCGATGGTGGTTCTGGGATCCGAGTTGCGCTTCGCGGGCGATCGCTTCAATGGGGCGCGGGTGTGATGGATTGCGATGCGATGCGGATAGATGACGGTAGGAACTGCTGGGTGTGCGTGCGGAGAGTGGCGCGTGTCGGAAGCTGGGATATAAGACAACGTGGAGGAGCTGGTGATGAGCTAGGAGCAGCTGGCGCGGCGAGATGGAGTCATCGACTGGTCGTGGTGGTGAGTAACTCGGGCAAGGTGGTGAGCAGCTGGCCCCCAATGACGCACCCCGCGTGAGCTGGCCGGACCCATATCGGCGCTCCACCTGCTGCGGGTCCGCCCGGGGAGCTCTATCGATAAGGTCTTGGCTCGCCCTCCTCCAGGGTCCTGCCTGACCACTTCCTGGCATCTACACGAGTTACAAGCCAGGTCACGCCTTCGACATCACTACATGGACCCATCATCCGTCACACATACAACCTCCTCACCACCACTCTCTCAATGCATCAGCCGATATTGTTCATAACATAAACGTCGACATTTGGGTCGTATCGGTCCGAAGACACGAGAGCAATACCGTAAGTCAGGTTAACAAAGCATTCCAAAATTACTGAAAGTGCTTGACATCCGTGGGAAGCAATCGGTTGATGATCAGTACTAAAGAACATAAAGGCATATTGACCATTACAGGTTGGGGCAAACACAGCCCAGGCAAGGAAGGACCAGCGTCCAGCAATCTAGTATGAGCGGACCTATTGTGCGACGTCCGTTGCGTTCGCGATTCTCGAAGAGGCGGCCCACGCATTGCCCGCTCTCTCCTCGCCGATGATTGCGCCAATCTGCCCTGTGAACTTGACCTTGAGCTGATCTGTTCTCAAAAGGTTCAGATAGCTCCCGGTGGCGTGTTCAACGTGGACCTCGAGCTTCTTCCCGTCCTGGGACTCGAGGGGCTTTGTCTAGTCTTTGGTGCAGGGTTGTCGGTCAGGTAGATTGCACGCGGATGAACTTGGCGACCTGGCTCAGATCCAGATTCTGCTCGAGCGCCTGCGCACGGAGCTGGATCACGGCGTCGACAGCTCCGTGGATGACCCTGTCGCACGGGTAGGGCTCGAAGGTGTTCCTGGTTGTCTCCCAGACGTCTCCAAGCGTGGCAAAGAGCTCTGTGACATTGTCGCGCGTACTGACGACATTGACCCAGCCGCAATCTGCCTCGAGTCCCCAGCGGGAGCCGGTGAAACCGCGCTCAGCGAGCAGGGCAGCCATGAGACCGTTCTGCGCCGCGCGGCCGATGTGGAACGGCTTTGTGTCGTTCCCAAAGGACTCCTGCATGCCTGTCACCTGACTAGGTTACTGCCCTTGGACCCCTTGGCTTGGTTGCGACGGCGGCGGCGATGACGACGACGACGACGACGACGAAGACGGCAAGGTCGCCGCGCTCGGTGCCTGCGCAGCCCTCAGAATCATGTCCACAAGTCTCTCCCTGCCCCTGGTCCCCATGCCAAGCCACGCCTCGAGGCCGAAGCTCGCCCAGAACGCAACTGCAGCCCATGTTGACAAAAACCTGGAGTTCTCTCCGGCGGCCATGGCCAGGGCGGCGAAGACACCCGTGCCACAAAGCGAGACCTGCACCCTCGAGGCCAGGACAGGCGACATCTGGGAGAGGAGATTTATCGCTTCCCACCCGACAAGGATACCTACGAAGGAGATGAGGCCCGACTCCATGTTATCCCAGTAGCTGCCCACGCCGGTCAGGAAGTAGCGGTGCGTCAGCACCCCGGTAATGTTGGCCAGCGTGCAGAGAAAATGGATCGAGCCGAGGACGAGGATGCGGTGGGCTGCTTGCTCGTGGGTGAATGCGGTCTTTTGTGCTGGCGGCTTCGGCGGAGGGTCCTGGGAGTTGGTGGTGGTGGTGGTAGTCGTGGTTGCTCCTCGTGCGGGATCGCTGTCCGCCGCCGCCGCAGCGCGCTCGTCCTTCTCCTTGCCGGCAGTACCCAATAGGGGGAGGGCGTCAGAGGCTGCTGTTGCTTCCGTCATGGTATGGGCTGGTTCTCGTAGGACGGCTAGTATTGCGCCTTGTCGTGGGCGGTTGTCTCTGGGCGCCAATATAGGGAGTTTCGAGGTTGTAGATGTGGACAGGGAAGAAAAGCCAGAGAGAGTCATGCGGGCGGGGTTGCTTCTCAGTCATGGTCGCGAAGCCGAACTCATGGGAGGCCGCCTGGCTTTCCAGATCTGGCATCTCACGGTCACATCGCGCATCTGTAGCCCCACCACTCAGAACTGCACATTCAGGGGCCGGTCCTTGCTGCTGGTTCGTCAGCCGAGTGGTTGCAGAGAAATTGAGTCGTCCGGTATCTGGTCCATTAGGTTTGACCAGTTAGAGGTCTCTTGCCAGCTCCGGACGGCCTTTGGAAGCAGGAATTAACACCCCGGGATATTCTGTAACGACAGCCGAGAACATCATTCTTCTGTTGAACTATCAACACAGCTTCTATCAAGCCTCGATCCCGGCACTCGTCACCGAAGCACCCTTGAGTGCCTCGAGTGGGTGAAAAGAGCTTTCAGGCGGTGTATTATCATACATGGGAGCTTAATCAAGAGGGCCCATTTACTTCAACACGATTAATTACTTAGCAGGGGGTACTAGTAAGGCAAACTCATGGTTGACTAAAATCGAGGCTAACAACTTTAAATAATTATTGATACGGCTAAATCCAGACGTTGTTATTCATCGAGCTGGTCGCTGATCAGTAGTATGCTCACAGCCTACGGGGATCTCGTACCCCTGCCGCCGAGCGAGCCAGAGCCTCCTCGTCAAGTGCCATTTCCCAAGAAGATATGGCAAAGTTGAAAAATGATTCGGAGGACCCAAACGATCGCACAAAGAGGGTTTCCGCACCAGTGGCGTGCCCATAATGCGGCTTCCCGTGATCGACGGATCACCGACACCAACATGGACATATATATTCGCGATCGTGTCCCCAACGACATCGGAAGCGCGTTCTTAGCACTCAACAATCCAATCCTGCCGCGCCGACCTCCTCCGACAAATCCTCATGCTGGTGGAGGAGAAGGCTATTCTGACATCGGTGTGCTGCCACATCGCCAAGTTGACGAGTGGATTCTATAGGAGTAAGAGAAAGCGGACGCCAACCTAGCTCATAGGTACCGGAAACGACCTTACGGTCAAATGAGTTTCCTGCATAAAAGACATGCCTCGGAAAACAATTCGCGATCATTTGCTGGGCGTGTTTGTCTCTTATCGTTGTCAAAATTGTGAATTGTTAAAGCCCACTCCGTCGTCTGAAGCACGAATCTGTTCTCAGCCGACACTCTAAATGATACTCCGACGGAAGTTTGATTTTGTTCCCACATGAAAGCTAGCGCATCCACTCGACACAGTCATGACTTGATGAGGGCTGACACACCATTTTTCATGTTTAATAGCCACCTTGCATTCTGGCCATTCCAAGCCTGACAGGCGAAGTTGCCATCGTCGTCGCTTTGGGCAGATTTACAGGTCTTGAAACAGCTATCGTGTCTCGAGAAGACCAGCCAGACAATGGATGTGGGACGTGGTGCGGACTCAATGCTGGCCGGCGCCTTCACGAGGCGGGCCTGGTTCTTTAGGCGCAAAGAAGAAGGATGCCCCATTCGTGCCCCGGGTAAGCTGCAGATAATGGTGGCTACGTACGGGACCGGCACTGACGTGGAACCTGGGCAGAAAATTCGCGGACTAGCCATGTCACCGCACCGTAATGAAGATGCATGGTTCCGGAGAGAGGCAGTGAGCGAAAGATGAACGAGGAAGCGAGCTTCAATCTCCACGCGGCAGGACAACGACCCGAAGTCCCACGACGGAAACACCCGTGCTATTCAGAACCAACACGGTGAACGCAGTCGCACGGTTGCATGGAGCTTCCTGCCAGACGCGGGCGCTTAACGACCCCTGATGGTTGGACCATGTTGAATGCTGTTGGCGCACCCTTGCTCAACCCACCCTGGTTCCAACTGCATCGAGACGCGCGCAGAGTGGGCGAAATGAGCATGGAAGGGGTGACATACCGTCCTGCCGGTTACCAGGCGAAGATGGGCGTGGCAGGTTTCATGTTATGCAGTGATCTGCTTGGTACAGCGCCTGGCGCCAACACGGACAGTCTGCAGCTTCGCTCAGCCACCTGGGCCGCTGTCAAATGTGCCGGCCGGCCATTTCCTCGCTGCCTTGTCCGTGGTTTAGTTTTCCCTTCTCTCATATTGACGCGACCCAAGCAAACCAAAATGTCACCACTACAACAATACCTCCTGCTCTCCACGACACTGCTCCTCAGTCTCGTCTCCGCAGCATGCTACGACCGCGGCGGCAACCTGCGAGAGAGCTGGGTGGCGTGCAGGCCAGATCTCCCCACGGGCAGCTGCTGCTCGTCCAACGACTTCTGCATGGATAACGGGCTGTGCCTCAACGCTGGAGGCAATCAGGCCTACACGCAGCAGGGCTGCACGGACAAGAATTGGGGAGCGGGTTGTAAAGGTTACTGCCGTGAGTACCGGACAGTGTCTCACCATCTTCGGCATTCGGGTTCTGTATACTGACTCGGCGCTTTACCCAAACTAGCTATCGGATCCCCATCGGACGGCCTATACTACATGGACTACTGCTGGCGCGGCTTCGACAGGCCCGCGAATAGCTGGTGCTGCGGGGTGCAATGCTGCGGGAACGGCACATCCACCAGCGAGGCAGGCAACATCCAGATCCCAGTCGCCACCGAGATCTTCCGCCCTGGGTCACGTTCAATCTCCGCCGGCGGGTCGGTGCCATCATCGTCTGCCACCTCGGGCTCGACGTCATCTGCTCCCACGGGTCCAGGCTCCGAGACCGCCACGAGTTCTGGCCTGATCGACGTCAGGACTATGATGCTTGGACTGGGGCTTGGGCTTGGTATTCCGTTGCTCCTGGTGATTGCTGCCGCTGGGTGGATGTTCATGAGGATGAGGAGGAGTGAGCAGCAGAACCCAATTGCTTCGAAGCAGCAGAAGGCCTTCGACGAGAGATTGGGGGTCCACCAGCAGCAACAACAACAGAGCTGGGTTCCGGCTGAGCTGGGGCAAAAAGACCCGGTCGAGTTGCCAGAGAGGTATAGTCAATACGCTCGCTGAGTATAGTAGCAGACTAGTTACCAACCGTGGCAGTTTGAGGGCGACGATACGCAAGGGCTTTCTATGTGCATGTATAACCGACACAAAGGCGAAATCAAGGATAAATCCAAACATGCTTCTTATTGCGATTTGCAGGACAAGTGCAGGGCCATCGAGTGAGAAGATATGCTGGCATACGTACCCGACGCTCGTATATTCAAGGATACGCACCGACCAAACTACCAGATCATCCTCACGCGTTTATATCTTTTCAGTCTGTCGGCGAGTGAACCGTTCTTTTGGTCATTGTTCTCGTCGCGCCTTGTTCCATCCAAGTTTCCAGACAACACAGCCCCATCCAGCGCGACCGCACCTCTCCTCACATAGGTTGCCTTCATCGTCATCCCGCGATGCCACGCAGGGCTGACCCGCTTCAAGCCACGATGGCGCCCAGCACGACACACCACCAGACCTTTGTCCAGGTGTTCATCCAGCTGCTCTGGGAAACCCCAGGGTGACAAGCCCCTGACGACCAGGACGGCGAGATTCCCGAAACGCGCGAGGGCCCGGGCGAGAGCCTTGTTCCTCGACAGCTCCACCTTGTCGCGCGGGGCCTCGTCGTCGATGATGCTGCCGTCCCAGTCGTCGTCCTTGAAACTCGGGCACACTGGGATGTGAGGCCCGCCGTACAGGCCCTTGCGGTGGTCGAGCACGAAAGTCAACTTCCTCAGGCGGCCGGCGTTCGCGGTCTCGGCTATACGCCGGAGCGATTCTATCCACATGCGGGCGATGCTCTGGCTCGTCGGTGTCGACACGTAGATGTACAGCTCCTGAATGAGTAGCAGCGGCGGCGCCGACAAGGAGCGAAGACGCGATGCTGGTGCTTCGCTATCGTCGGCAGTCCTGGACCCAGGAGGAGGGGGAACCACCGCATCGAACACACCCGGCTTTCGGACGACATCTTCGGCTATGACAATGCTGAACCGTGAGTAGAAGACTGGCGCGTACTCAGCGTACACCTGGCTGCACGTGAACATGAGCGCGAGGGCAGGCGGCTGGACGGCAGCTGGGAATGGCGACATGCGCGTTTTGAGATTCTTGTAGACGTAGTACTTCTGCTCCGACTCGTGGCGCATCTTCCGGATCTCGCGCCCTTCCTCACGGGCCGTGCGGAGACGTCGCTGAGCAGGGTGCTTGCGGGAGACGAGGAGCAAGGCTTCGTAGATCTGGAGGCGGATCTCTGTCGGGAGATCGAGAAGCGATGGGAGATCGTGTGTCTCGCTGCAGCTGGTTCTCGGCAGATCTGAAGTCGTGCTTGATGAGAGGTCACGGGAGAAGAGCTCTTCGATATTATACGTCTCATCGTCATCGATGCTGTATTGGGAGCCTCGGGGCATTGAATGATGCGACATAGCTATTAGAGCATGCATGTAGTAGGAGAATTATTCCAGAACTGTGTTTGAAATACATTCCTACAAGTTTCACGGCGCGACCGCGAAGTCAGCTTGAAATAGCTCTGCGGATGGGACTTCTTACTGGCCACGGCGAGGTGGCGATCTTTATAGGTGGACCCCATGTGATCATGTCCGGGGAACAGTCATCGCCCGAACCAGTTGCCGAGCCCACTTGCGTGTATGTAAGCACATGAGTAGAAGATTAGCTCTGTTCTCCTGTATAATCTCGCCATGCCCCTGAGTGGAATCTGGAGCAATTCGATAAGAGCTGTGGACGAGCTTCCGATTTTAAGAGAAAGCAACCGTGTACGTCAACCACCAGATCTTGTGTTCCAACTTCACGTTATGAAACCTTGATGCAACTGCGCGCTGCACGTTCAGCTCCGCAGCTTTCCTCGCCCCGATGAGCCGGCTGGATGATCGGGCTCCCTTGTGCTTTGAGTGGCGCGCTGCGCTTGACTCAAACACCCATCCTGCTTAATAACTCTGTGGCAGGCCATAGTCTTTGAGGTACGGGAGTGGCAAGTGATGATGCCCGAAGAGCTGTCACAGGCTCTGAGCATCGTGGTCCAAAAGCAGTGGGAGTACTGCAGTCGCTTGACAGTCTATCAACTATTTGCGACTTCGGTGAAAAGCATCTCCGTCGTACACGTCCTCAACCGCCCTGGCCCCATGGTGGGAACGGACCCTGAATCTTGGCATCACACGCCTGCCTGGCAGGGATATACCTGCGGAACGGGCTAGGAAAGCCGCCGACGTAGCTGTCGTAGAAGTCCTCATCGTCGCCGTTCTCGTCCAAGGGCGGGCTGATGACGAAGCTGAAGCCCGAGGGTCCCTTCTGCAGCGCCATCACGCGGATCGGAAAGTACGTGTTGACCGCGACCCGGGGATCTGTGACTGCGTAGCCGCTGGCCCGCCGCTCCAAGTTGTCGTCGTCGCCGTTGGGGATCCGGAGCTTGTGCCGCCGCCACCCGGGCTGGTCTGAACCGCCTTGGCGGTCTTCGCCCCCAACGACGGCGGTGGCGGCGGCAGCGCGGTCCTGGTGCTGTTTTCTCTGCGCCCGCTGTCCAGAATCACCGGCTTCAGGAGGCCATGGATCAGCCCACTCTGCCTCATTGGCGATATACGTAAAGGCCGTGCCGCGGATCCAGATATAAAACGCGCGTACGTTGTAGTTGGACTCGAGGTAGAGCTCCCCCGAGACGGTGACGTAGATATACCCGCGCATGTTGACAACCACGTAGCCGTCGCTGGGTACCTGGTAAGCACCCGTGCCAAAGAGGTCTGCCACGGAACCATCCTGCGCGATATTGACCGCGCCGATGCTCGAGGTGGTGCCGTTGCGCGCCGGGGTGACGCCGCGATACAGGTCCGGCTTGAAGTTGGTCGCGTCCTCGCGTAGGTCGGCGCCTTGAGCGTTGGGGAACACCGCCCACTCGAACCCCTCGACGCCGCAGCCGGTGGGCCACGGGATGGGGCAGTGAGTCAAGGTCTTGGTCGCCGTAAGGGTGGTTGTGACCGGCGGCGGTGTTTCGGTCTTGATCACGTTTTTTGTGATTATCACTCTGTGCTTAAAGCGCGTGACCGTCACCGTCTGTGTCGCTGGCTCCGGGATCTTGAGGCAGCTGCATGCCGTGACGATGCGCCCCCGCTTATAGGAGGAGAGTTGAGGTGGGAAGCTCGGTCTGGTGCCAACAGCTTTCGTGACTGTGTCTGCGGCCGTCATTGGCGCATCTGCTGACATCGGAGAGATCGCTGCGGCAACGCTGTTGGTCGATGTCACGGGCAGCGTGGCTTGGCGGTCTTTGACACGCCTGGCGGTGGTGGTGCTCGTGCATGGCGTGACGTTCACGGTGCTGTAATTCTCCCACAAGAATTAGGTCCCCAATCCGAGGTACAGACCAAGCAGCCTAACAACGTGAGGTGGAGGATATCAGGACTGACATGTACTCGTAATCTTTCTGCGTGTACCCTCTTACGGTCTTCGTGCTGGTGGCTTTCCTGGTGGTAACAGTTCTGGTGCCAGCGAGGGTTGTCGTCGACGTAACCGTCGTCGGTATCATTCCCAAGAGGTAGCGACAGTACGGCCGCGCCTTGATCTCCTTGATTCTCTCCATGACCCTGTGGACCGCTTTGCATTCTGGAGGTCTCGGTCTTTCCTGGGCCACATCAGCGCCACCGCCGAGCGAGGCCATGCCTAAGAAGGCGACAGAAAATAGTCCCGCCAGCATTGTGCCAGGGTGCTACCTCGGCATAAGTTGGGTGATAATAGGGATGCCGTCACAAGCGAAGTGAGGTGTGCGCCAGTCCCGCTTCTTATAATTGACGAAGTTCTTCCCTTACTATGGGATGACGGTCTCAAGGCATTCAGCCCCTCGATACAATGTCATCAGTGTCGGTGGCGTTGGCCATGGCGTGGATCATTGTGTCCGAGAACACGGGCTGCAACGGGCTAGATTCAGACTGGCGGCAGCTTGGATCATGACCTTTTGACCTCGGCGAGGAGGATCGGGAGATGAATAGATGCTCAAGCATGCTTGGCTCAGCCTTGGCAAGGCTTCCTCTGAGCTCTCCCGACAAGTGACTTGAGGATGTGGTGTGAGATTCGCCCCTTGCCTTAGACTTTACCTCGCCGGGTTCGAGAAGTGTCTTAGTCTAGCTTGCATACTGACAGCCACATGTCTCGTGGCCACCCCTACAAGGACCGGAGAATTATGAAGATAGGAGTATCACATCTATGCGAAGCGCACGTGCCTAGTACTGTGACCTGAGAATGCCTGCGAGGCTATGTTTGTTACAGGATGCAGCTATCGAGATCAGTGTTAGGACAAAGAGACTTCGGTAGCATTGCTCGAAATGCGAGCATGGCACTTTGCGCGGTCTCAACGTCACGCTGGGTCGAGCAGGCTGACATTTTGAGACACGGTCTCGTAAATTGGAATGTTGCAAAGTGACATGCGAGACTGCTAGCGACTACCAGAACATTCTGGCAGCATATTGGCACTTCATCCTTCCATCTCGATCTTATCCGGCCTGGGTGTCAAATAGCTTTGTAGGCCATACTCTGCACTCCGCCGAAGCCAGGGAAAATCAGCGGTCAAGTCCACTCCGACCAATGCACGTCATACCAGTACGCGACGCCGTCCGTCTCAAACTGCGGACCCTCAGACTCGAGTATATACCCCAGCTCACACCGGTCGTACCGAACCTTGACCTGCTCTTCCTCGTAGAAACCGTCGAACCGCGGCGACAGCGCACCGCTCAGGCTGTTCACGTTGCCCTGCGGATGTAGCGACAGCCAAGGGCGCACACAGGCCTCGCCCTTGCACGACTTGAGCACGAGCAAGAGCGCATCAAGCCTGGCTGCGATCTTGTCGACAGCGTGGCCGTTGATTTTCGCCGAGCCATGCTGGCTGTCTTCGAGGAGGTTCCGCATCTGGCCTGGGTCGGTCTGGATTTTGTACGTGTCAGTCAGTGGTGCAAGCCCTGGGTTCCTGAAGCCCTCTGTGCGATTTGGTCGGGTGACAATGATGCACGTACCTGTGAGTCGTACAGCTCGTGCTCCCCGTTGCACCAGACGGAATAGTACAGATTCCACTCCTCGCTAACTATCCGTAGACCCTTGTACGTGTTGTTCTCATAAACGCTGTGCTGGCCGTCAAAGGCCTTGCCCTCGGCAGCGGCGCGGCCCCAGAACTCTACTGCGGTATGCTCGTGCCGTGTCCGCTCGGCAGCCATGATGCCCGCCCCATCGAGCGGGATCCTGGCCCCGTCGAGGACTACGGAGGGTGGCAGCCCGCGAGTGCTGCCCGCTAGCTCCAGGATCGTGGGCGCCAGGTCCGGATGCGTCGTCACGATGCTGGTTGATGCGTTGCGCGGCACGCCCGGCCCGCGGATGATCAGAGGGACGTTGATATCCTCGTCGAAACCGCACTCTTTGCCCGGGTTCAAGCGGTGCTGGCCAATGTGGTAGCCATTGTCTGAAGTGTAGAATATGTACGTGTTGTCGAGGATGCCGGCCCTGTCTAGCCTCTCAACGAGACCCTCGACGAGCTCATCGACGGACTGCAGCGACCTCAGCCGCTGGCGGTAGAAGTGGTCGTTGAAGTCGATGTTCTGCTGGGACTGCTTGGGCAGTGTCTTGATCCACCCAGCGCCTAATGGCTCGTCCGGGTTAAAATTGTCTGTGCGCGGCACCTTGGCGTCCTCGAACAAGTGCTCGTGACGCTTGGCTGGGATCGGAGCGGAGAACGCCCTGATGATGTCAATAATGTCCGGCTTGCCCACGAGGGCATTGGGGTCGACGTTGCTGTGCGGTGCAATGGGGGCGGCAACCAGGAAGAAAGGCTTGTCCGAGGCAACGGCGTCATCAAGGAAGCCGTACGCCTTCTCAGCAAGGACATCGATCGTGTACTGGCCCTCGTAGCTGACTGGGGGGTCTCTGTTGCGCTGGTACGTCGCATTGAGGTAGGAATAGGTGTAGGGGTCCAGCAGGAAGTCGGAGCCGGTCCAGCCCGGCACGAAGGGGTCATTGTAGTTGTCGACGGTATGGGCGTTGAAGAGCTTGCCCGTGTAGTACGTGTTGTAGCCAGATTGCTGGAGCCAGACGGGGAGGTACCTATCGCCAAGGCCCTGGCGCACGAACTTTGGGTATCCGCCGTAGGGAGGGTGGACGTCGGTCACGTTGGTGTTGTGGGCGAGCATGCCTGTCCATAGCGACACCCGGGACGGGCAGCACACGGCCGTGGTGCAGAAGTGCTTCGAGAACGTGGTGCCGTGGTCGCCGAGGTGCTTCTTGATGAGCGGGAGGTAGTCCATCGACTGCAGGTGCAGATCTTGGTCGTCCACGAGCACAAAGACAATGTTGGGACGCTTTCCGGGCCCGGCAGTGGGTAGGTCGTGCTGTTGGCCCAGGGGGGCTTGGTTCTGTCCCTGGGCAGACGCAGAAAGGCCCAGCAATGCGAGTACGCACGCGGTCAAATGTGAACTGCGCTTCATGTCGGCCGCTTGTCTCTCTTCCTCTGGCACTTGGGTCCAGTCGTCGATTGGATTTCTTGAGGTGCTCCCTCAAAAGAACGCCAGACGAGCCGTGACAGTAGAAGAAAATGCGGGATGGAGAGAAGCCCCCGACAATCGGCTGCATGGCTGTGGCCCAGCCCCACGGCCCTGGTGATGGCGTGACAGGAGCCATGTCTTGCACAACGCCCGGCTGAGATGCACATGTCAACTTCTCCCGTTCCCGGGGGGTAGCAAGACGACATAATCACGGCTTTACGGCACAGTTGTCTAATGTCTCCGGTCGTGTCAGCTTGCTGCTTTCACCTGACGACTATGTCTCGCTTCGGATTCTCCGCCGTCCAAGCCCACCATGCCGCAGTATCCGTGACCTGCATCTCAATAAAGCCGATCCGTTCATACTCGAGAATACCGTTGCCATCTTGAGGTGTCGCTGCGATTGGAGGCTCGAGAGCCTCAACCCGGCGCCCCTCGTACTTGATCGTTCCGTGAGGTGCTAGCAACAGACACCAGCAGGTGTACTCGTCAGAGGCTCGGTCTTTCTTGCAGAGCGGCACAAGAGCCACCGAAATGTACCCGTCCTCCACAACCCTTCTTAAGCTTCCCACCTCGAGAGAACCGTTGTATGTTATCAAGAAATCCAGCCGCTCCCCGTTGGGCCCCCACGTGTCCAGTTTTGGCTCGCCTCCCCAGAACTTTTCGTTCAGCCATCCTCCGCCGATCTGCACAGGAATGAAGTTTCCATGCAGAACCATGTACCCATCCTGCACAGCACCAAATGGGTCGCTGCCGTGGTATTTTATGCGAACCCCTTTGAGGTCTGCTAGGCGACAGGCATCAGCGCCCTGGTCTGCAGTCTCCGACCACGAAGCACAGATGCGGTAGCTCGCCCAGGACCACGAAGGCGCCACGTAGGTGCGGGACTCTCGCAGGCCCCGATGTCTGTCTTGCCAGCAGAGGCCGGCGATGAAGGTGGACCTCCAGAGACCAGCATAATATGCCTCGCCCACCACATCTCGCCGGAGCACGCTCCGCGTCTCCTTGGCCAGCCCGGATATGGCTAGCAGCCTGTCTTCTTCAAAGGTGAGCTCCCGGCGGCTGTAGTTCTCCAACACCCCACACCACGACTGATGCGAGTTGAAGGCAAAAAATCGAGGCTCTCGTGACACAAGAGGGCGCTTGAGGTTGTTTTCAGTGAATCGATAAGTTGCCGTCTCGTTGTCCTCCAGCTGCCGGCATTCCCAGTGCACCTCCTCGCCCGAGAAGTGAGCGATACGCCGTGCCAAGCTCCGCTCCTGGTATATCCAGCCCCGCGCAGCGAGATAGCCTAGCTTCCCGTGGCGTGGATCATTCTCTTGCGGTCGCTCGCTGTCAATGACGACGGAATATTGCTGCTCTGGTGCTCCGGCGGTGCCGTCCTGGAGACTCGGCTTCTCGATGAGCTCCTGCGGGAGGAGCTTGGTTGACTGCAGAAACAGTGGCTGGATGCCGCCTCCGCCCGACCCCCGGCGGCTGAAGAACGTCGCGTCCTCGTCCTCGGCGTAGCTCGCCGAGAGCACCAAGGCTGCTTGTTTGTATATCTGAGCCATGCGTGCTGCTTCATTGTTCCAATCCTCGCTCGAGTCCTGGAATATGCACAGTCGATCGACCCATAGATGCTGATAGTCGAGTCTTGTAGCAGCAGTGCAAGCATCCCTGATAACCTGTGGTAGTTCCGTGATGGCCAGGCCAGACCTCAGGCGTTCGGCTGTCGTCCCTGTGAGCATCAACCGTTGCTTTGCCAACACGCCGTCTGGGCCACCCCATCGATAACTGAGGGCGACGTATGGTGGCAATACTGATGGCGGCTGGTGCCCTGGTCGCACCTGATCGCGATTCTGATCACCAACATGATTTTTGCTGTCCTCCAGGTAGACTTGTTGCGCGCTCGGCACAATGCGAATAAGGCGAGTAGGATAATCGTCTGCGGCTGCGGAATCCACTTTGCACAAGGGATGTGTTTGACGACATGTTCGGATCCGGTGCCGGATGTATTCGAACGTCTGTTCGGAACTTGTAAGATCCGAAGGTACGAGTCTTTCGCCCGAGGGATGTTGTTCTGGCCACGAACTATTAGTAGCTGCGGGCTGGCGTTGCGCATCCTTTCGGGAAGTTCCGAAATGGGCCGTAGGTGGCTTACTATACATGACAGGCAACATGAACCATACCCATGACTGCAACAGCGCCATATCCCATGGCAACCAGAGCCCAAAAAGCGACATATCCCGTGGCGGGAGGGGAATGTTGAAGCTCAGACGGCACTCATTCTCCTTGAGGTAACGGGACACCCTGAGGCCCTGGTGGCAGTCCAGGTGCGGTTCCGCGGCGAGCCAGTCTCGCAGACCCTCGCTTCCTGTACTGCAGTGGGATCCCTCACGCTTCGTCATCCGGCGCCATGAGAGCTGCCGGCAGATTCCTCGCCAGATGAGCTGGCAGAGCTGACAGGTTCGGCTGCAGCCCGTGTCGCTAGTGCGGCCGAAGCAGCAGTCGATAAGCTCAAAGAGGTTGGCGTGGTGCAGGTGCCAGTACTCTGCTGGCAGAGATGCCCAGTTCTCTAGAAGGTGGCCCTGAAGGTTGAAGGCCGGTGGCGGTGCTTCCATGAGCGTCTGGCAAGGAACACATAGCCAGAGCCTGGGGTCGAGGGCGGCTTCGTTGCCGACAAGCGTGGGGCCTCTGATTGAGAATGTGACGCTGGTAAGCGCTGCCTCGAGGGGATCGCTGATTCTACGATCGGCTATCAAGGCTCCTGTCGTGACCAGCACGGCGTTCAAGGTCTGACTGTGGCAGGTTGAAGGCCGTTGATACCCCGCTAATGCCGACTTCGAGCGCTTTCGGCATGTCGGAGTAGCGCTTGCAAAGACAATTGGGGCCATTTCGAGACCTGGTGATGAAGTTCTCGAACTCCGGGAAGCAAGAAAGCATCGGTATTTTGCGACAGCAACAAGGCCTGAGACCCGTCCATGTGCAACAGTGAAAGTCGCGACTGGTGACGAGTCTGGCGAGGTTATTATGCGTCCCCCCCCCCCCCCCCCAATGGGCTTGCCTTTGATTGGCAGATGGGTACGAAGACAGACAGGGTTGCTCCTGGTCCCGTTTCGTAATGGAGCAGTCGTTGCGGATCCAATCCTGGGCCAAGGTACCAGTAATCCAAAAAGGACAATTGTCTTGGAATTCTAGCACATATTGTGACTCCAGAGAACCTTTGGGCGAGGACAACACCCAGTTTCCACGAGTGGCTCACCATGTGAGGCAAGAAGAGGTCAGGGGTCTGCAAGTGGACGATTTAATGTTGTAGGCGTGAGCCGAACGACATCACACGGCCTTGAAAGTAATCAAAGTAAGGCCTTGGTCAAGGGCGAGTTATCTGGCGGTAGTTCTAGCGGGGTTTCCGTCTGCCAATGCGGCATCTTCAATATAGTACCGAACTATCTCAACACCGACATATCGGTTGCTACTGGTCCTTACAACCTTTGCAATCGATGACTTGGCACTCTCGAGCTGCACACAGAAGTAGTCTTCATAGCTACAGCCCTGAAAATTTGCATCGCTTCTCCTCCTCTTGCCCTTCTCCGTTCCGGGCATCCCCGTTTCTCCAAATGATCCTGTGGTTTAGGTAAACATAAGTCACAACCAGTGAGGGGGGCAGGGCAGAGAACGCCAGATCTAGCTCCGCACGAATTATATCTTAAGTATCTATTGGCAAAGAATATAAATATAGCAAACATTCAAACGGAGGACAGTGGATAAGTGGTGAAGTAAGTATGCTGCGCTGGACACGCTGGCAAGCCGATCAGCCCCGTTGCGCTCGAAGCGCTCCTGCAGCGGTCTATCGGCGGGTCGATGTGTGTGTTTCCTTCATCGTGTTTCTGACCTTGCCTGCTCATCCGCGTTTTTCTTTTCGTGCTGCGTTCGAACGCTAACGGGTTTCCCTTGATACTGCAAGGCCACCAATTTGCTCAACAAGTGGTGCAACATCCTGCACACGCTGGACCCCAGTCCAGCCAATTTCCGGAGATGCACGGATAAACTGTTCGATAGAGTCTTGAGCTACGCGCAATCGACGCAGGTAACATCGACATTAGTATTAGACCTTGTCGACACCGTCCTCGTAACGACGCTGGGTTGACATGCCGCAAACATTGCTCACCTACGCCGTACCCAGCTCCGTCGAGGCCGGGAGCGACTCTTGTATTTGAAAGAGCCATCCTGCCGGCCTGCCTCCGAATGACTCTTTCCCCGCTTTCGAGGAAACTAGTAATCCCGCGCTGACCTCAAGCTACCGTGCTTAGAATTATTGCCTATCTAGAGCTCCGTTCACCTGCCTTCATGCACCGCTAATGGTGTCGAATTCTGCACAGGGATTGGTGCTTACTCCGCGCAGAAACAACGCAAGCGGGACTGATTATCCGATAACTGCGTATCGCGGATCCCCGCACGCCAGCTCTGACATGTCTCAAGTCTCCCTCTTCACACAAAAAGCAATATAAATCTGTTACCTCCCCTGACACCAGTGACAACCTTGCCTCTCAACTGGACTCTCAAAACTGCTTGAAAGATCCATCTCTCGGTGACCAACAATCAAGGGCCGCCATGGGACAAGTCAAGCTCTTCGGCCTGGGCCTCCTGGCCGCCATCATCGCAGCTGTGTACCAGCTCGAGCTGCCCCGAGCAATTGTCCACTTCGCTGGCATTGGCCACACCTTTGAGCCGCTCAAGAATTTTCCCTACAAGTGCCAGCGCATCGATCACCCGCGCCTGCAGGCGTGCGAGGACATGTGGCTCTCCGAGTCGACGCGCCAGCTCTTCCTGGCGTGCTCTGAGTCGCCGACGAGGCAGCACTGGATGCCAAAGTGAGTTTCAGTCCTAAATGTAGAGCATTCTACCAGCCAGGACGAGGACATGGATCAGAGAGAAGTGTATCCTAATCAAGGCGCTGTAGCATGGGCAACTTCAACGTCACCGCTCGTTCTCTCAAAGAATCAATTGTGGTCCTGGACATCGACGAGCCCGCCACCTCGGACGGCACGTTCCCTCTGCGTGTTATGGACACGCCCGACTACGCCGGCGTACCGGGCGACGAAGGGCGGCTGTACCCGCTCAGTCTCTCCGGCTCGGATGAGCCCGGTGGCACCGTCCGGCTTTGGGTAATCAACGCCGCGCCGTCTGCTGACCACGCCACTGGTGCACTGCTCGACCAGGCAGCTGTCGGTGGAAACTTGACCGTCGAAGTGTTCGTCACGAAGGGGCCCAAGAGCACAGAACTGAAGCACATGCATACGTTTGCGCACAAGCATATTGCTACCCCTAACCGAGTTGCGCCGAGAGGTGACGGGACGAATGACTTCTGGTACACAAATGACCACGGACACAGCAAGGTCGGCCTGGTAAGCACAACTCCAGCTAATGATCACTCTCGTCGAATGCATCTTCTGACGGACCCTCCTGATGGCAGGGACACGCCCTGAGCGGCCCTCTTGGCTGGGGCGACGTCTCCTACTGCACCACCACGACCACATCGCAGACCAACTGCCACACTGTCGCCACAGGCCACAAGTTCCCCAACGGCCTCGCGTACAACAGCCATGACGGACTCCTCTACGTCCCCAGCTCGCTGCTCGGGCGCGTGTACGTGTACAAGCCGGAGCCTCCGAACCGGGCAAAAGGCGACCTGGAGCTCATCGCGACGCTCGACGCGGGGATGTCCCTGGACAACATCATCGTCGACAAGACGGGGGACATGTACATCGCTGCGTTTCCCCGGGCGACGGAGTTGCTGGCTGCGTATACGGATCCATACGGGAGCTTCCCGGCGACCGCGGCCATACGGATCAGGAAGAATGAAAAGGTTGAGGGCGGCTATGAGGTCGCCAAGGTCATCGAGGACGGCAAGGGCGGTAAGGCGGAGGTCCTCCCGGGCGCGACAAGTGTGCTTCATGATGTCAAGACGGGGAGGCTGTTCTTCAGCAGTAAGTGGCCCCCTTTCCCTCTCTCCGATCGTCACCGTGACTGTTTCTTGGCCGTTCGCGCAACGTTCGCTAACATAAGTCCTTGTGTGCTCAGGTGTCATATCTCCGTTCATCGGCGTTTGTGAGAAGATCTAGAGCAGAGGTCACTGCCTAGTAGTGGGTACCTCAAGCATTGCGACATCGTCTGTACCCATTCACGTCAACTAATTTCACTCGGCACGTCTCGTGCCTAGAGCCATGAACGTCAGACCCAGAAGAAGCAGCATCGCGCAAAGTTCGGTAGGATATCGATTGTGCAATACTTTTACTTCCAAAGTCACCAAAACATGTCAAAGATATGACTATGTAAACTCCACCTTCGCTCCCAGAACCAAAAACGCCTGAATGCCAAATTATGATACAATCTCACAACCAAAATGCTCCGTGTGATGTCCTGGGCTCTCGACCTATTTCTTTTGTCCCGCACGTCCGAGAAGCCTGCCTTGTCCGGGATATGATCAACGGCTCACAGTTCTGTCCATCCCCACGCCGTCATGAGTTGGTACTGCGTCTTGCGCGTCGGCCGACCGTATATGAGCTCCGTCTTGCGCAGGATGTCGAGCATGGCTTCCTGGGTATGCTTCTCGGTGAAGAGGTCGCCGACTGTGTGTCAAAGAGGAACAGGAGGTCAGCTGTTGTTGAAGGCCAAAGGAAGGGAGCGGAGGATGACTCACACATCGCGATACCCATCGATGCCGCGTGCATCGCGGGCCCGGCCCAGTGGTTACATGTGCCCACGCCGCAGAGCTGGCGGACGAAATGCATGATTTGTCGCTGAGAGGAACATCAGTCAGTCTTCGGTTCCGTCTTCTGCTAGGCCGAGGACAGATACTCACGTCTGACACTTCCTGCATGGCTTTCCTCCTCGGGCCGACACGGGGGATTTTGGGGTCGAATCGCAGCAGGAATAGTTTCGAGAGGGTATGATTTTGTATGCCGATGACTGCAAGAGCCCGATTAGCTGATGTCGCTTCCTGAAAATACGGCGCCCGCAATGAGAGTGCCCCAACGGGTGTAGGAGACTTACTGTGACAGCTCGAGTAGAACCACCTCTCCGGAAACGGCCCCGCGACCTCGGACATCGCAGCCTCCCCCTCCACGAAGTCGTCCTTCGCAAAGTACGGCTCGAACGAAGCCGGCCTCATCTCCTCCCACCTCACGCACCGCTCGTACAACTCCGACCACGACCGCTCCACCCACGCGCTGTAGCCCGTGCCAACCGGCCCGCCCGCGCCACCGCCGCCGCCGAAGCAGAAGTTGAGCGTGTCAGCCAGCAGAACCACGGCCCGCATCGACCACGTGAAATCGTCCGCTGGCTCGAAGCCGCGGTCGGCCTGCTCAAGGTCCGCTTTCACCGGGCTCTGCGACATGACGGCGCTGTATATCTCCTGCCGGACGCCGACCCAGTAGCTCGCGGCGCCGAGGCTGTCCCGGGCCTTGCGCAGGTCGCGCACCTTGAGCGTGCGGTGGATGCCGCGGAGGTAGTCGTCGTTGCTGTCGTCGCCGCTCATCTCCTCGAGCATCCGCAGGATGATGGACGTCGCGAAGATGTTCTCCTCGGAGCCCGTGTCGGTGACGCGGTTCATCATGGGCACGAGCTGCCGGATCGACTCCTGGTGGTACCGCGTCGCGAGGACCGGGTCGTGGTGCGTCGTCTCGCACAGGTGCCGCGCCGCGATGGCGAAGATGGCCTTCAGCATGGCCGTGCAGGTCAGCGCGCGCTCGGGTACGATGAGCTCGAAGCGCTTCATGGGGTCGCCACCGTCGAGCTGGATACGTGTCAAGTAAGAAGCATTAGCTTGTGGGGTTTTGATAGAGGGATGGAAGTGCAGAGAACGAAGAACAAGACAAGGGATGGACATACACATGCAGCTAGGGTGTGGGTGTAGTGCCGGAACAGGTAGGCTTCGATGCCCGTCATTCCGTGAAGACTAGTAGCTGCCTTCGCTGGCGGTGGGATTATCGGCATGGAGAAGAAGTCGAGATTTGTCGGCATATGTATGCCCAAGTCCTCGTTCTTGAGTGAGAGATTGAAGAGTCCGGGACTTTTGCTGACGACCATCATGTCGCTCTCCGATAGCACCGACGTTACTTCCTGCTGCAGAGTCGCATTCACGCCCTTGGGGCTGTCAAAATTGACGAGCTCGTCGAACATGTCGTTGTCTAGGACATCAAAGTCCATTGGCGGCGGATTCACGTCGCTGGCTTCTGGTGGTGACCCGTCTGAGCTGGACTCTGCGTGGTCTTGTGGCTGTGGGAGGCCTTGATCATTTTTGATGTGTGCCAGGCCCAGCGCTGGGCTGGGCATTGTCCTGAGCGGATAGGACGTGAGCTGTGGTGATTGTGGCTGTTGCTTGGGGCTGCCATCCTCTAGAAGAATGTACTCGGAGGCAATCTCGGTGCTCTCGTCGACGAAGGATACTGGTGTCAGGTGTCAGTGCACGATCCCCGAACCAGCTTTCGCCAAGCACATACATGTCTCTGGGACTTTGATCCATCTCTGAGCATCATTATAGTCATCTGTTTCCAGCTTGTTAGCCAAGACAAAGAGGGTGCTGTAGTGAAAGAGGACGGCATACTTGGTGTTAATCTGACCCGCAGCGGCACGTGGCAGTCGAGACCGAGCTGAGCACAGCGGCGACAGCGAGGCTCAAGCTTGTCACACTTGACGTGGCTGAGCCTGCACTCCTGGCTGGACCCGGGGAAGCAGGGTGTCAGTATACTCTTCCGCAGCGTGACTCTGTGGTCAAGAAGGATTCTGCCATGGGTTATGGTACGTACCAGGGTACCTGACGCTTCCTCGAGGCCGCAGCGGACCCCTTGGAGGTGGACGACGGCATGACGGGGGCTGAGGACTGGTTGCGAGCGGCTAGCCAGGAACCCCTTGGAGACGTTGCCTGTCGGGGCAGAGTAGATGAACGACCAGCGAGACGTCGGGCCGAATGTCGAGTGCCCCTGGCCACGCGAGAGACTGCTCGAGGACCGAGAGTTCGGATGCAGTGGAGGTGGAGCACAGCGCCGCGAGCGGCGATCCGGGGCCGGGCGGGAAGTCGGCGCAAGTCGCGCAGCGGTGACAGGCCGAGGGAAGAGGCTCCGCGACCCGGGACCGGAGGGCCGTGGGAGAGTGTGAGTGTCCGGGGCTAGGTGTGCCTTGGGATCCGGGAGGGAATTTCTACCGATGCCGGGAGACGCACGTCGACGAGATTGGAAGACCCTGAATGTGCGTGCTTGGGTTCTACCCCACGTTCCACGGGCAGGAGGGGACGGTGAAGAAACTCGGCCGGCGCGGCCAGGGCCAGCAGCCACGCGACCCCGGATCAACATCGGCTAAAATGGAGACCATCGTGGAATCCGTTAGCCTCGAGCCAAGACGCCGAATGCCGCTTTCCCTGTGTAGGACCGGCGTGCTGGGGAGAGAAAAGTGGAGGACGGCGAGGGGCCAGACCATGCTTAGCTCTGGGGCTGAAGGTCATTTATCCGGAGGGCCCCGTGGGGTCTCAGGGGGCAGCCAGAGAGGAGCCGGCGGGTGTTAAAATAACGCGTGCTCAACTTCAGGAGTTGCCAAGACCAGTTGAGCCTCATGTTTGTTGTTCAACCTCTTCAGGACCAAGTACCATTCCAGTGGCATGATGAAAGAGGACATGTCCCTTGTGTACAGGATAAGCAAAGAATATGATCTTCGCTTCAAGAAGTGCATCGCGCCGACGGGGATGTGGCGGTTGCCACACGGTGGTCTTCAGATATTTGTGCGGCGGTGAGGTTATACAAGAACAACTTATAAGCACAATAGCACCATGAACGTAGTTACTGCCAATGCGCAGGCCCCGTTGTTGTGTTCAAGGTCATCGAGGCTGTGCCTGCACCTGCATTCGGCCCTTTGCGGGGATTTCCAGGTTCTAAGCTGGTCAGCATCTGCAAAAACTTTCGTATGGGGCGAGTGCATCAGCCACGGAGTTGATGTCAGCATCCGATACGAAGCATCTTTACGTGTACAGCTGTCATCATCAGGCGTTCAAGAGTGGTAGAAAAGCACCACCAAGTCCTATACGGGGCAAGAAGTGCACAATGGCCCTTGTGCAGTGGCCGCAGCGTGCAGATTTGGTGCTGTCGCTGTCGGAAGTACCACAACATTCGCCTGCTAGAGTCTCACCGGGCGCTGATCGAGGGTTTTATTCTGGTCATGTGTGAGAGTACTCTGTGTATATAAGCTGTAGATGGTCTGCTCGTCGGAGTGGAACATTTTCTGCAAACCACGGTCAATTATCCAGCGTTTCAGCAGAGCACTCTGTACATCCCGTAATTTCTACATCTTAATTCAGCCCAGCCATGAAGTTCGCAACAATCCTCAGCCAGATGCTTCCTCTGGCGGCCCTGGTCTCAGCAGCTCCTCATAGCAGCAGACAAGAAGCAAACAACCCCATTCCCATGGCCCCTGTCGTGATTCACCCAAAGACAATGACGATCGAAGAACTCACCGCTGTCATGCAAGTCAACGCGACAACCGAGGCCTCCGTCGCAGCCTCGGTAGCAGAGGCAGACACGATAATGCACACGCAGGCCGGGTGTCGCAACACTATCTACAAGCGCTGGGGCACACTCAGTGCTCAGGAGCGCACCAACTTTGTCAACGGCATCAAGTGCCTGATGAACCGCCCGCCGCGCGGCAACATCTGGTCCTCCGCCCGCTCCCTGTACGACGAGCTCGTGTATATTCACGGCGCGCAAGTCAGCACGATCCACAACAATGACAGCTTCCTGCCTTGGCACCGGTACTACCTGTTCGCATTCCGCAGCCTGATGAGCTCCGAGTGCGGTTTCAATGGCCCCTGGCCCTGGTGGAAAGAGACTAATAATGCGGGCAACTTTGCCGCCTCGGATATCTTCAGCAACCAGTGGTTCGGCGCCCTGCCGGCGCGCCAGGGCGACGTTAGCCCGTGCATTACTACCGGAGTGAGTTCGATAAACCCTTCTTCGACTTCTTTCAACCGAGCCCTCAGAACCAAAACGGCATCCATAACTTAGTGTCTCGAGCTGATCTCATCTGTCAAATATCTAGGCCTTTGCGGGAATTAGAGACCCCTTCTATGGGACGTGCGTCGGGCGCGGTGAGAGCAGGTCCGAGACTGCCCATGTCACCGTTGCCGAAGAAGATATCTGCCAGGGCACAAGGGGCAATACGTACGAACAACACAGACTCTGTGTTGAGCAGAGCAACCACGCTTGGCTCCATATTGGCTTCGGAAAGACCATGTCGAATGCAATGTCGTCGCCATCTGGTAAGTTCTACTCCCACCCAAAATAACGGCATCAGGCTTGCAGCGAACTAACAATACGTTTTACGAAACTCGGTAGACCCGGTAAGTTCTTCTTTTCTGCCACACTGCAGCACGGAAAATGTGTACACCTATTTCTTTCAACTTCGGAGTTATTCCCGGGGCACCATTTTGCATTTCTCCGACCTTGCTCTGGCCTGGAGTAATACTGATTGTAGATCGTACTGACTATTTGACAACCAAAAAAGATCTTCTTCCTCCATCACTCTTACATCGACTGGCAGTGGAAGCGCTGGCAAAACGTTGCATCGTGGCGCTGGTCAACAAGTAAGCCTCATTTCCAGCCTTCGCGGTTCCTCGCACCCGCCCATATCCCCCATCCCCCACCATATCCCACCATACGACAGGCAATCCGACAGAAGATTTACTGGCTGACTGTTCCCCCAATCACGTAGTCTCTGGGTGTGCCACTGGAAACAATCCCTGCGCCCCTCTGACCCGCGACACGGTGCTCAGCTCCCTGGGTCTGTTCCGCGACATGCGAGTCAGCGAAGTTTTGGATTCTGAGGGGCCGACGACGTGTTACACCTACGATCTGTTGGTGTAGAACAGCATTGAACGAGCAACGAAGTCTCCCGCGGTTTCGTCGTAGAGATTGACTCGTAGAGAAATAGGCGTCCAGGAAGCCTGGAGACAACATCTGAGTCTGTGGATCACGTATGGGGTTATAGCTGGCAATTAAGAGAAAATGCAATCAATTACTTCTGCGCAATGGCGGATTGGATGATGGAATTCATGACAGAGAGTGTGGTAGAAGAACATCCATCCCGCCCCAGAATGGCATGGAACTGCACGCTATTCTAGAGAACCTCGGTATGCCTTGACAAAGCAAGCTCGCCTGGTCTGCGGCTAGGTATGTGCGAGGGGCCAACCGTCCCAAAATCGTTAGAGATCCTGGAGCAGGCCTGTCCAAATTGCACAGTCAATGACGCTGGTTTGCAAGTCTTGTGATGACAACCAGGCCTTCCGTGAAGACTCGGATGCAACATCTCCCTGGGGCGGCACGGAAACGTCGGCCTAGTTGTTGAGCCACTGTGTGTGAGTGTGAGAGAGGGGCGTGGGGTCGCCGCAAGGTGTAGGTAGATGCCATGAATGTACAGCATTGCGCGATCTCTATCACGGTAGCGGTGGAAAGAAACGACAAAAAAGGGCTATTAGCTACTTCAAGTTCAGGCAGCCTCTCACTCTATCACATCTCCGTGGTCTCAGTGGTGGGCTGCAGGTGGCAAGTGTTCTTTGGGCTGGCTTGTATAGGTTGGCAGTGGGGACAGACGTTGTATAATTTATGCGGCAGAGTCATGTGAAGGACGTGCTCGAGGTCGCAGCTGAAACTCCCCGTCGTGTCGCAGATTTGCCTGCCGGATTCTTGTTTATATCGCTGCCATGCTATAGTCCAAGCGTCATGGTATTTGCCTTGCGCCTCTGTAACCTCCCCAAGGAACGCAATGGACAATGTTTCGTTTCCCCCTGACAGGCTGAGAGGCACGTACAAGCAAGAACTGTGGCCAACGCCAGAGAGACCGCGTCGTCCAGTGCCTCAATGGTGGTTAGAGAGGGAGCGATAATCGCGCCTTGTATAGCCCAACGTGGCCGTCCGCAGGGACACACAGCCCAACGTCCAGTGATGGGGACCCTGAGCCGCACAGAGGGTCTGCTAGGTTTCCGCGAAGAGCAACCTGCTCGCAGCTCACGTGCCAATAGCATGTTTCGGCATTGAGACTGGGGTGCAGATACCCACATCGTGTGCAGGGAGACGATTGAAGCGGGTCAAGCCGAACGCCCGGGAATACGGTTGTGCCCCGTTACGATACGCACATGCCCTAGATAACAATATCCTCAAGAGGCACCGAGGCTCTTTCACGTGGTTCAAATGACGGGCGGCCATGATCGCGGTGGTGTTCCGGCTTCCGTTCATGCCTGGGGCCAGAACATACGATTCTCAAGGGTCTTCGACGAAGATAGCATAGATGCATTGTCGCAAAGACTTGTGGCGCAACCCAGGCTCCACTATGTTAGGCCAGGCTCGAATTCACATGATAAACTTATCAGATGCTGTCTCGTGCACAGAAGCAATGGCGGCCTCTTGGGGCCGGAGTCGGCGCTCTGATAACTTGCTGAACAAGGGCGCGCCCCCATGCCTCGGGGTGGCTCTGTATGCAGCTAGTCCCATGCCCGGCGCCGGCATTCACTTGAACACTGCAACGGTCCTGCGGCAAGCCTGTAGGCCTGGGAAGCTCGAAACATGGACTCGGAACATGCAAGACTGTGGCACAGGCACGTCTTCAATTCATAAGTACGCGTACGCAGTATAGCCAAGGTGGAGCAGCCCGCCACTCGAGGCGGTAGACACCGCGATGTGACTCTGCCAGGGTCTAGTTGTCCCGCAATAGGTTCATGCCGCGGCCTCGTCGAGCACCGTTGCCGGCGGATCCAGCGACCTGGAACGTCTTTTCCGGCATGCACGGCGCCGTGTACTAGTTTGAGCTTGGATTTGTTCCCTGCCTGACAAGTCAATGGTCGGTGCCGCTTTGATAGAGACGCAAGTTCGAGTCAGAAGTCGGTATCGCTCTGATAAAGGCTTGATTTCGAGTCAGGAGCGAAACAGGGGTTGGCCGCCACATTGTCGAGCAGCACAGGCGCACCACACCTCCAAAGGGCCACAAATAAGCATCATGTCAGTCATCATGCTAATTCTATGAAATCTTGTGGAATCGTATACGTATCTTACAATGCTGTTCAAAGAGCCATATGGCACGCTGACTGTTTCGTGGCATCGTATTATGACGTCTTGGTGCGCCAGAAACACGGAGGACTGAGCCTACTGGCCGCCGAGACTGACTGAACGACAAGGCCCCCTGGGCGCCCTCTTCCCCACGTTGTCCCATAACGTACGGTTGTGACCTCAATATCCCTGAATCTGCAGAGCGGAGCTTTTCTCTCACACTCTGCAGACTGCACCGGCAGAAGAACCTTGCGAGATCCTGGTCGGCTGGGGGCTGGATAGCCTCCCACCCCCACGGATCTTCGCTGGGGGCCCAGTCAAAAAGGCTACCTATCTGCCGCGCCGGAGGCGACCGCCCTTGCACCTGATGTTTTATCATAATAAACGACAAGGGCGCTTCATGACCGAAAACATTTCCTGGATTGGTCACGACAAAGAGCACGCCGCTGCTCACGAACATTGCCCGGCACAAGTTTAACATTGCTTCACAGCCTCTGATCGACACAACCGCCGATGAGCAACACGACTAGCGACAAGCCATTCGCGATTCATGACGAAAGAATCCCCGAATCCTGACCCGGAACCGGCCTAAGCTTGATTGGCATAGTCCAAAAGCCGACGAACAGGAAAATAATGCCGGGCCTCGAGTTACCACCACCGCCGCCGGGTGGATATGAGTGGCCTGTTCCTGTCGAAAATAGCCGCCAGATGGCTGCGATGGTCATATCGTCGGTGAACATCGTCGTGCCCACGCTACTAGTCGGTCTCAGGATCTTCGCGAAGTGGAGGTCAGAAAAGTCCTTTGACAGGAGTGACGTTTGCATATTCATGGCCCTGGTAAGGCGTTTCCGAGCAGTCGCATACTTGGATCTAAGGGAAAACTAGCTAACTTTACCTTGCTGTAGATCATCAATTATGGCCTGCAGGTCAATTCGATGCTGCTTGTGACCCACGGCGGCCTGGGAATCTCCTTGGCGGAGTCGGTTTCGAGATTCGGGTTTCAACCTGCAATTTTCCTCTATAAGGTTCGTGCTTGGTGTCACAATCAGACACACATCCGTCCGGTCAATGCAGTGGGCTCCTACTAACGCAGATTCATCCTCAGGCTTACGTTTCTCACAACGTCCTATGGAACTGTGCCACGGTTTGCAGCAAGCTCTCCGTCCTGCTGCTCTACACCAACCTCATTCCGGTCCGCTCCATGATACTGCCAGCCGGCGCTATGATGACGTTCGTGGTCATGTCCCACGCCAGCTACATCATCGCCCAGTTCCTAATCTGCCAGCCGTCCCGGAAGGCATGGGATCCCTTTATCCCGGGTCACTGCGGCGACATCACCACCGTCTACATTGTCGCGGGCATCACCAACATTGTGGCTGACGTGGTCATCCTGGTCTTACCAATGCCGTTCATCTATAGCCTGACTCTAGAGCGGATGAAGAAGGCCATACTAGCTGGCATGTTTGCCGTCGGCTTTCTGTAAGTTAGCCCTTGGGAGATCTTGCCTGTGGCGTCTCAGCAGCGCAAACAACCCCTCCACTGTCGCTCCAAGTCCGAGCTAACGGCTCCTCGCCATCGCTACCAGGACCTCGGGGATATCGATCTATCGCCAGACCCGCCTCCCAGAGATAAATATCGTGGAAACCACCAGTGTTTCACTCATGATCATTGTGCTGACCGCCCTGGAGCCGGCCGTTGCAGTCACGCTCGCCTGCATACCGTACCTGAGGCCCCTTACTCACCGCCGGTCTCACGCGAGAAGCCCATCGGACTACGAGACACCATACATGCCACGAAAACCTGAGACTGGGGGCGGGAGAGCAAGCCCGTGGAGGAACCGAGCCTCATCCGCGGCGCGGTTTAGAGGGCTGGTGGACGGTCCGGGGCCAAGCCATTTCGACTCGTCACAGGTCGAGCTGCAGCTCGTCAAGGTTGAGTCGGACCCGTCGACTGTAATGTCATCACGGCAAGAGGATGGCGGCCTGGCCGGCACAAAGCGGACAGTGGACGGCATGGTGGCCGGGCAGTAACGTTCACATTGACGTAAACACTGCAAACTGGCGTAATGAACGGCATGATATGCATGAGATTAGAGTTATGATACAAATGCACTTATTGGTTTATTAATATCTCGTTCTATGGTACGTGGAGCGTTTCTCCCTCCACGACAGAGCTCGGCAAGTGAGTCGGGCTTATGATGGCCTGCCTTGAACAATGCTTGGATGAAAGTGGCTGTCCCCAGAAAGCTCCGCAGGTGGCACTACAGCCACATTGGGCGGCGCACGTACGTAGTCACTGTGGAAGGGATATGCGGCGGCATCATCCACGTCATGCCGAGTCCCGTGGTCTTTCCATAGATGCTGGGTTTGGTGATTCGTGTCCTCATAAGAGTCGCAAACTGTCAGCGTTGTCATCAGCTCCGCCCGTGTCCCCCATACACCTGAGCTGTCGTCGGGTAGAAAGCCGTACGGCGGCGGTTGTTGTTGTTGTTGTTGTAGTAGTAGATGATGTTGTGATTTGTCCTTCTTGTTTTTGGTGTACCTCCAACAAGCGAATGCAGCAGCGATGAGGAGGAGCGCACCACCGATGCCGCCACCGATTGCACCTGCCAGTACCACTGTGTTCGAGCCTGATGTGGTGTTCCCCGCTCCTGGGGTTGGATCGGCTGGAGCTGCTATCGATGTGGGAGTGCTCGCACGGGACGAAGTTGTGGACGCAGATACCGCTCTTGTGAGGTTGAAGTAGTGCGAGCCAAACATGGCCCGGCGGAAGTCGCACTCATAGGCAATGAGGAAGACGACGTTGGTGAGCTCGACGTCGATCTCGCCGATGTTGCCATCCCAGTAGTGCATCGTTGTGGCGTTGTCGGGTCGATTCGGTACACAGTCTTGGTCTCGTCAGCGCGTAGTCTTACCCAGGTCGCTCGACAAATCACTCTGACTTACCTCGAATCAAGTGTCTCTTGGCTAATTCCGGGCTGTGCTCTTGCTGCATCATTATTGCAGTGGCATTCATGCGCGTGATGAACGTGAATGGTCGGCTCAGAGGCTTTCCGTATTCGATAACGGGATTGCCGTAGAAAGCGGTTGCATCTAGGCTGGCTTTCTGACCTGGGAGAGGAGGCCACATAAATCGATTGTTCCAATCAACTGGGTTGCCGCTCTGCGCAGTGGCAATCGGGAACAGGAAACAAGCGGAATAGAAGAGATGAACCAGCATCGTGGCCTCACGAAGGCTGCTGAAAAGTGGTTGATGTAAAAGGTGACACAGGGGATGGGAGAATCTACCCAGGTGGTAGAAGATCTTCATAATCCACGATCTTCGTGGAAGAATAGACGGCTCTGAGGAGGAGAACGAAACAAAAAAAAACACATGGTTTGTGACAAAAGATAACACTGCATGAGACCATTGTGCTCTATATCTTCTCAGCAGCGGCCAGAACAGTTTGCCGTAAAATGGCCAATAACCAGACCCTCGGGTTTATGCGCCCAACGATGTGGTGCCCCCCGGGCTCAGCGCTTCTTGGGAGTGTTGGTGCCAGGGTCTGGACTTTGGCCGGCATACGTGCAGTTGGTTTACTCGTTGGCCCTGGCTTCAAGTACCTACGCTGATGTGCGATGGTGTCTGGAGTCCCTGCTTTCCCTCCAGACATTGGAAACCTTGTTCAAGCACGAGGTATACGTTCCAACGAGAGTCTAACAAGAGCTCGAGCCTGGGCAGGATCTGCAATCTTCCCGCCTACAGGTCTTGCGCCCTGAAGAAGACATCCGGAATACAGAATGCAGGGGTGTTTTCCCTTGTCCAGCTCATTCGTCTGCATGGGCCAACAAGGACGCTGCAGGTCGATGTTGGTTGTAAGCGCCGACCACGATCCCGGCCCTGTCATTGGCCGAAGGCGTGTTTCGGGCGGCTACTGAACCAAGACGGCAACACTTCATTTGATTGGCTGTGCATTTGTCTCCTCGAAGTGCTGTTGGCCGCTTCACCCAACTCGTTATTTCTCAAAGCTTGCGGATACCTCTGATCCCTTTGTTATCATGTTTCTCGTCATGTTCATCGTCGTCGTCGCCATCACTATCGCCATTGTTCAGTAGTCTTATCCTTCGTCGTCTTTCTCTTCGTCACTCATTCAATACACCAGCAACATGAACTCATACCCTCGAGTGCCGCGGGTCCGGTCTCGGGTCCTGATATTCACGGCCACTGCTACCATCGTCGCCTTGTTTTTGCTGGCTATCTTGAGAGGTTCCCTCATGGACACATCTTTTTTGCTTCACGCTTCGTTGGCATTTTCTTCTGTTGTCCCTACACGAACAGCTCTCGTTCCTGTAAGCCCGCAAGTTGCTGCGGCAAACGGGACTCTGGGTGTAGGTCATTCACACGTCTCGGCGCACGTTTGCTCATTGTCGCTGACTTTGTTCACTGCAGTTTGAAAAGCTTCTCGCTCTTTCAGCTGGACCTTCCTGGCGGACTCGCGGTCTCGCAGCAGCAGCGGATCTCGTCGGACTGGAGATCACTATCCCACGCCAACCTCCGCTCACCGATGAAGCAATATCCAGCTTCCAAGCCCTTGCGAAGGGCCGGGACCAGCAGGGCCCGGAATATGGCTCCGCTAAGGCTTGGCTCGCGCACATCGACTTGCTCCGACATGTGGTTGCGTCGGACTGGAGGACAGCCTTCATTCTCGAAGACGACGTTGATTTCGATATTGCGCTCAAGGAGCAGATGCAACTGGTCTCGCGTAATGTGCGTGACTTCTCGTCCACTCCTGACCACGACACAAGCCCATATGGCAGTGGCAGCCACGACCACCCCTGGGATGTCCTCTGGCCTGGCCACTGCGGATCGTTGATCACAAACGAGACGCTCACCGATGCGCACACATTTTCCGACGACACGCGCATCGACACTGCGGCTTACGCAGGATGGTCGAAACGCTTCCTGCGCGACGCAGTCGACGACGGCCTGCGGGCTATCCACGATAGCCACATGTCCGTCTGCACTTTTGGTTACGGTGTGACGGCCCATGGCGCACGCAAGATCATTAGGCTCGCCTCCACGGACAACGGCGCGAAGGCTTTTGACGTGGCCATGTCAGACTACTGCAAGGACGGCAGGCTGCGGTGCCTGGTTGTGAATCCGCAGGTGTTTCATCACTACCAGCCGCCAGTCGAGCTGGGCTATGTCAGCCAGGTGCGTGCTGGAGACGGCAAGGGCACGTCGGTGGAGGAGGACGCCTTTGAGGGTATCATGGGGTCTACGGCGAACATCGTCAACAGTGCGCGGTGCAGGGCGTTGTTTGGCACGACGTGCCTTGCGCCGCCATGGGAGCTATAACGCCTCATGCTAGACTAATGCTTGTAATGGACGGCGTGCTGTTCTCCCCAAAGGGTTTGGCGCGTTGCCGTCCTCGCCGGAGTTGCCCGCAAAGCTGAAATACCCCTGAAAGAAATCGACTAGCGCATCGAACTATTGATCGCCTGGGTCCGCGAGACCAGCTGGAACCTGCCCTTGCAGAAGGCTAGATGCCATGAGACAGGGGTCAATGACCCAAGAAGGTAAAGCAGGGTGGGTAAGCCACGAGTCCAGCTCGCCACAACTTCACGACCATGGGCCCAGCCGAGGCGTGGACATATGAGGACGGTCTGGGACGGGGCCACGGGCTCATACATAACAGCCTCTGTTCGCAAGCCAGGCGCTACTGGTCCCTCACGATATTCTTTCGCTCGTGTCCATTCCACTCGTTCCAGAATCCAGCAGGATAATACCCTACACAGCAACAATGCGTCGGTCGCTCCTTTCCGCCCTGTCCCTGCCATGGACTGTCCTCGGACAGACCCATCTCCTCTGCCCAACCCAGGCAGCCAGTGGCAGCAATCTCGTAGCCAATCCTTCCTTCGAGGCTTCCAACGCGGCCGACCAATGGACGCCGCAGCAAGGAATGTACTACGGTATTGGCAAGTTCGAGCCTGCCGACGGCACCACCTACTTCATTATCCCGGTGGGCGGCACCGTGAACTACAGCGGCTCGGTCCAGCAGAACGTGACTGTCGAGCTCGACACACGCTACTATGGCTCGATCAAGGTCCGGCCGAGGGTTCAGAACCCCACTGCCGCGCAGTCAACGACCCCGAGGACTTGCACTGCGACAGCTGCCCTCCAGGGTGCCATCGGGGGTACTTTCCAGGACACGGCCACGTTCCTCGTCCGGCCCGCTGCCGTTTACGACTGGGAAACTCTTGGCTTCGATTTCAAGAACCCCTTCACGGGGTCTGTGAGGTTCATCATGACGACTAGCTGCGACGGTGGCATGCCGTCCATGGAGATGGACTTCGACGATGCCCTGGTGCAGCAGCTTGGCGGTGGGGACTCATGCTCCTCTATTGAGCGTCCCGTTCCCATCACAGGCAACCTCGCTCCAGTCCCGCCAACGTCTGAATCGACCACTTTCGTGACCAGCACCGTCTCTCCCACCTCTATGGTGACCTCCTCTTCCAAGTCTGCTCCGTCCTCCAGCACCGCTACAAGCTCCTCGACCACCACAACACCAGCTACCACCGATCCGGCCGTCTCAACAGTCCAGGTGACCATTACCGCGGCCCCAGTGACTACGACAACCTACACCACGGTCTTTGTCACGCAGACCACCACCTCGACTGTCACAGTGTATGCTTCGACCGTCTCCACGATAGTCACCGCGACCACGGTTGTCGCTACCACTACCGTCACCGCACAGGCCACTGTGACGCAGCCAGTAAGGCTCAGGAGACGCGGGTGCAGGCAGCCGACTGCATCCAACACCGCTACGTCATCGGCAACCACAAGTGTTGAGCCTAGCTACTACACCGCCAGCTCGGTGGCTTCAACATCTGCCTCGGGTACTGCTACGGCATCTTCAGGATCGTCTTCAGCCACCATAACCAGCGCCACCGCTTCTTCGTCGTCATCTTCTTCTTCTTCTACGGTCGCCATTACGGGTACAACAACAGTCAACACCACCGTGACACCAACCGTTACCGTTGACGGCGGTCGCACGACGGTCAATGTGCCCGCGGGCACGACAACCATCACTCAGCCTGTCACCACAGTGGCTGCTACGGCAACTAGCTCGGTCACTTCCACCGTCACCACCACGACCACAGTCGTTTAGTTAATTACAAGTATAGAGCAAGGTGTAATATTAATGTTAACTTCCTACAACTTCGAGTTAACCTTGGCCATTGCCGCGAAGGTATGCCCAAGTCAACATGCCTCCAGTCCGGATTTTATCTTGCCGCAAGCGAATCGAATCTATCCCAACATATGTAATACCACGTATCAGTTTCCTACGGTCACTCTGGTGGATTGAAGCGTAGCAGCATGATTTTACAAGAGCAGTTGCAATTCTGTAAATCATGCCTGGCACCTCTCTAATCGCCCCTGATACAGACGATGAAGTTGCGCCACGGGGTTTACGTGTGTTTACATCCTGCCACTCCCGTCCGAGGACGAAGTCAAGATGCACGATGAATTGAGACTAGCCTGCTCACCTTCGCGAGATTACTGGTACTGTTGATCGAGCTTTATTTTCTTGGTGGAGCAGCAACAAACTGCCACAAACAAGATGTTCAATGGCAGAGCTCTAAGTCTAAGTCCTTCCTGCCTGATTGCCAATTTGTATGCCAGGATTGCATGTTGCTGGTATCAAGTCGGAAACCCCAGCAACTAACATTTTGGTCTGTGCGGGGGGGAAATAACCCTGGGAGTTCATTGCCACTTTCTGTCTGTTACTCAACATTGCTTTCCACAGCCCGTTCCTGCGTCGATGGGCCATTGCACGATCACATCAACCACCACCTCAGGGTCAAGCGTACCGAAGAGACTTTTCGTATCTAACGCGACGGCTCCTTGGTCAGGCCGCTGCGCAGAACCTGCTCTCCGTCATGGCTGAACGGCCAGCTTATGTGATTGAGTGCTCCAAGGCAGGGTATGTCGGGCCTTCTGGCCAAAAAGCAAACAGCTAACTAGCAGACGTCTTCCAACAGTGAGAAGGCACGACTCGTAGAGTTCAGGTTCAGCGAAGGCGCAACAATCATGGTCCATGAAGGTGTCCTGCGTGGGCTTGAAAAGATACCCGATTATTCTCACAACAACAACAACAACAACAACGCACCGCCGTCAATCGACTGGAGCGGATATCGCCGAGAAGCTGGGCACATCGTGGTCCAGTACTTGTACACTGGACAGTACACGTCCGATCATTCTCATGATGGCTGCGCCTCTGTCACAACAGCTTCGGATCTGTTCCACATAAGCTTTGACACATATACATTTGCAAAATGGCGGGGATTGGATCACCTTGCCAGCCAAGCGGCATAAGTCCTGCTTGAGCATGCAGATCATGTATCGCCAGCGGAAATCATGCGCATAATCGAGATGAACGCAGTCTGGCCGCCTCCACACGACTCCTGGTTTCGCGGATATGCTCGGTTGACTCTCCGCCGGCTTCACGGAGACCTTGGCTCGTTCGTAGCGTCCAGGGTGAATGACCCTACGAACCCTCGCAGCCTCTTCTCCATACCTAGGCTGTTCCTAGATCTGATGATCGAGATCGAAAAGGACAGTCATCCCACGGACGGCGCTGAGATCAGCTCTAAAAGGCTCAAGCTTGAAGGGACTGATAGCTGAGTGAGGACGTCAACTTCGTCCCAATGTCACTAGTCGAGTACATCTTCGGTCATCAGAAATGGAGCTGCTTCGGTAATACAAACAGGCACGAGACCAAACGTGGACAACGTTGGGGTATTGTCAAGGACCAGCGGCAGCCGACGGATTGGCCTCCTACTAGGTGATTGTTGAAGCAAGACACGTAGCCGCACAATGGAACACTTCGCGGACAAATTGGGTCACATTGGTATGATCTCCCGTTCAAAGAGGAAACAGAACAGGGTTTCCGTCTTGATTATCTCTCTCCTGAAATACACTGCGCACCACAATTATTAGTGCGTCGAATATGCGAAATAATTTTCATGAATAGAATGGCCGTACGTTTTCTGGTATCAAGAGCAATGACACCTATCAGCACCAGAACCTGCTCTTCCCGTCTCTCAACAGTTTTCATCAGCCCCCCCGCACTTGCTCAGCACTCGCCACTGTTTCTCTTCCGCACGAGACGCCTTCTCCGAGAGTTCCATAACCGCACAGCCTGGTAGGAATCGGGAAAATGATGGCCTCTTCGCAACCCGTCCGAGCGAACAGTGCTGCAGATATGGCACACGTCAACCAGGTCGCCAGTACAGAGTAAGCTCATCATCAAAGTCCAGATGTCTATGAGGCTGACCACGTGAACCGCAACAAGCCTCAAATCATACTCTCAGATCGTGCCCTTGGCCTTCAAGGACGGGAAAATACTCCACGTTCATGGCTTCATACTCGATAAAGCCACGATCACGTCAGACGCCACGACGCCGTCTTTTCCCGACATCTCCGTCGAAGCCGGGCAGATTCTTGTACACTACCTGTACACGTCAACGCTCGAACTCCCGGACTTTGACGGTACCGTAAAGCGTGCCGAGCAAGGCAGCGACAAGCAGGCGACTGCAGGCGCGCTCGCACTCCTAAGCACAGTACTGCAGCTCATTGTGCTCTCACAAGAGCTTCACCTCGAAGACCTCGCCGCAGCGCTCGAGCCCAATCTGGACACTCTGCACGCGGTGGTGCAGCGCCTCTATCCGAATGGCAAGACTGGAGCAAAAAAGGGGCCAATGCAGCGGTTCACGGAATCTCTGCTCTGGAGCGCTGGGTACAACGATGTATGGGCCGTCGCTAAAGCTTATGTCAACTCTGAGAAGGCATCGGAGGAGGAAAGCACTCCAGCCTCGTTCGAGCGCCTGCTTCTCGGGGCGCTCTTGAAGAGTGAGAAGGACCGGCTGTGTGATGCTCGGTCCAGATCGCTGCATGCGCGCCGGAATGCGGCCAAGGCCCAGCTTGCTTTGGCAGCCGGGTCGGCATTGTCCGTAGTGCGATACAAGCTGGCGCGTGTTCTTCGCGAGCTGGACAAACTGGACAAGGTATGGGAGCTGCCCAAGGGGTTACAGAGTGAGATAATTGTGTCCGCCGAAGAACCGGCCCGCACTGTAGTTTCACGCGATGAATGACTTATGTCCGGCGGACATGGATCATGGGGCTGAAGATGATCGGCATGGTAGTGAGCTTGAGAGTATTTAAATACATAGGGCAATAGCGATAAGAGACAGGAAAAGCTTACCTTCAACATATATCGAAGCAATGGTGACACTTTGAGAATGACCAAAGATGGAGGACTGTCTATTAATATATCTTCCCGTTTAACAGGTTTAAGTGCAAGTAATTACGGAGTCTTCAGTCGCAGCAGCGCAAAGTTCATGTATTGGAAGGATATTGTGCCATTGCGATTCTCAGCCGCCATATCTATGGTCTCCCGTATCTGGAAGGAATCAACAGTGCTCCTAAACTGCTACGCCAGACGCAGTGTCTTTCAACCAGTGGACGAAGCATCGTCTTTCTCCTGGTCCTCCTTATTCTGGCACTTCTGCTCATCCTCTCCGTTCTTCCTAAGCCCAATAACCTTCATTTCACCTTCGTCGGCTCTTGCATCAACTGGGGTCTTTGCGTCCAACGAGAGTTGCAATCTGATATTCTCGGCCATCTCCTCCTCCAGCAAAGAGCGGAGAATGAGCTCGTTGACGGACGTGGAATCGAACTCAGCCTTGCTGTGGGCATAGACCTTGAGCCAGGTCTCGTACCAGTGCCGTGGGTTGCCCATGCTGCGGATTGTGGTCTGGATGAATTGCTCGAGACACTCCATGGGAGGCACGTTTTGCCCGGAAAACATGTTCTGCACTGTGCAGAGTGATGCCAGAGGTCCGAGTGAGTCTGCGATCTCGCCCAAGGCGGCTTTGGCCTGCATGGCAAGGCCGTGAAGATGACGTAGTGCTGCAAAGTGCATGACATGCATGAGCACGAACAGTTTGAAGTCCATCACCATCTGGTCGTCGGTCAAGTCTTTCTGTCCGGGAATGCTCTTCGGGATGCTCTTGCTCGCTATCTTGTCCTTGTAATCGCTCGGGAAATCGATGGTGCCGGTGTAGAGGTAGTGGATGACGACGTGGCCGACTTCGCGTGTAAGATCGATTCTCGCACAGGTGCCGGCACCGGTCTCGCTGGAGATGCCGAGCTTCGCAAGGATGAACTCGTGGACGAGGAGGGACTTGCAATCGTTGAAGTACAAGGGGAAGAGCTTTTCGTAACGATCCGACTTGTGCTCGTCATGCTCGGGATCCCCTGACGCGGGTTCGACTGCTGGGGATGATGTCTTTGCGTCTGGAGGATCACTGTCTGCAGCCATGGTTGTGTGTTTTCCGTCGCGACTTGGAGGTAATCTGTGCAAAAGAGGCGGTGCCAGAAGAGGAGTAATAAAGGGGAAGGGTGTCGCAGAACAGAAGATGTACGAGGCAAGTGCGAGCTGTGTGCTGTGGGCGGATGGCCCATCGTTGGAAAGAGCGACAGGTGGATTGCCTGCCCGCACGCACTGCTGCTTCCACGGAGATCCAGACGTACGAAGTTCAAATGCTCAGGCGTAACTACTTGTCGTCAAACCACACGCGTCCACTTCGGTCCACTTCGAGTTCCGTCGCGAAAGGCCACACCGGCAACATCTCGCAGCTAGTGTCCCTCGACATCGTCCGCCTGTGCAGGGCTGCCCCCCAGAGCCGCCGCATGCTCCATCTGGACCTGCAGGATGATGGCCAAGAACAGAAGATTCACGGCCCTATGGCCGCCCGGGTTCTCAGGCCGTATTCGCCAGCCCCTGCGCGAGGGGCCGTATCTCGCTGGGGAGGGCGCTCCTGACGAGCTCCTTGATTAAGGGCCGCTGCCAGCTCATGTTGGCCACGTTGCGATTGGTCATGGCCCGACCGATAATGTGCAGTCTGGTCATCCAACCTTTCAGCGTGCACGCGGCTGCCTGCTGGCTGCTGGCGATGTGCGGAGTTCCAGAGAGCCTGTGTGCAGGTAGTGCACCACGGCGTGGTACCCGGAATTGATGGAGATGTCGAAAGAGATGGCCTTGATGACGGACTCGGATGACAATACGGCCACGTTGTGCGAATCGTAGTTGTTGAGCCTGTCCAGGATGAAGCTAAGGACTTGGAGGGTCTTGCCGCCTCTGAGCTGCAGCGAGGCAAATTGGCCGTACTGCTCGGGCCCTGTGACCTCATGTCAGTGAAGAGCGGTTACTTGTGTTTATGGCGAAATTCAGATGCTTACAGGTGGTCGGAAGGCATGTTGTCGGTCATAGTCAGCTCCGCCTATGGTCTTGTGCGAGCACCAGCGAAATTCACGTGCATTAGATGAGGCGGGCAGACTTGTGGCGTGCATGGAAGAGAGTGAAATCTTATGATCAGACTACTATGTACATCAGGAAGCGTTGGAAAACGCAGGTGCTGGAACCACGAGCACTTCCAACAGCTACGACAATCACTTTTCAAAGAGCAAATAACGTTCCCAAACAAACGCACTGCTGAAACACTTTGCGTTTGCACCCCGGTTTGTGCTTAGAACAAATACTCCGCTCGATTTCAAAGCGTGGAAGCACTACCTAGCCTGGAGTAGACAAAACAGAATTTCATGCTAAATAGAGTGCTGTTCATCATCTGCTGGCACTGTGCCCAGGATCGGTTCCAGGTCCGGTAGGATTCGTCGGTGATCGTAGGATGCTACCCTGAATATGACAAATCGAACAGCCCGACATGGGCACTCCGTCGGCACACGCACTTCATGCAGGGAGCCGTCATATTTGTCCAGGGAGCGGTGTCCTATCAGCTTCAGGCAACCACTAAGCGAGGAAGACGGCTATCGTGTTTCCGCTTTGTAGGCTGCAAAATCCGCCCGCCATCAGCACAATTAGTAGCGCCCCATACAGAATAGCAAGAAGAATACAAGTCCAAAATAATTCATGATGCAAGCCAATGCCTGGCCAAGGTGAAGCGGGTTGTGTCTGATCCTATCCTGTGCCCTGAAAAAGCCCGAGGGATGGTCGCCTCGTATCACGTGGTTTTCTTCCGATCTCGCTCCAAATGGGTTCGGAGATGCTGGCGTCTATGCTTCATCATTTGTTGCCGTTGTGGCGTTCGCCTTCGCACCTTTTTTGGGGCGCGGATTACGCTTGGCACCGCCGGCTGGTTTCTTCCTGGGGGCTGGCTTCTTTACCATTAGTCGCATCTCTGCGTATGCCTCCTTCAAATCGATGCGTCTTGCCTCCGTTTCTTTCTTGAGGTCATCTATCCTGCATTTGGCTTCAGCCAGGCTGCCGTGTAGTTTGCTGACCTCATGAGCTCCAGTGGCTTCTTTCTCATTCGTGAGTTCCGCCATGATGCTCATCGCCTGTTCGTACTCGGGTACGTATCGTTCGGTACGGAGGATCAGGGTCGTGTCGTTCTCAGACTCTTCAGAGCCCTCCGAATCCTTCGGAATCTTTACAAGGTCATCGTACAGTTGTGCCAGCTGGTATCGGAGCAGGTTATGGAACACTGGCTCGTTGAGTTCGCCGCCGGCTGCGGTACAGTGCTTCGTCAGAGCCATCATAAACATATCGAAGCCACCCTCGCGGAACAGAGTCTTGGTCTTGGCATTGGTCAACGTGACGAGGTTCTCGGGACCATGTTGGGTTGCAACAAGGCGGACGGCGAGCATGACGCCATGCCGGTCAGAAATTGAAAAGGACTCTTCATGGTGGATTTCGAGCACGCCCTTGTATAGGTAATGAACGAGTGTGTGCGCGGCGTCTGAACGTGTGTCTGGGAATTCGATGAAGTCGTCCGAATTTCCGGACGGCTGCGACTCGGGCGGATTCTCCATCTTTTCGAGGAGGAATCTGGGAATTGTGGCTTTCGCATTCTTTGCAAAGCGAAGCTCGACGAGCGGAGAGGGGGCCGGCCTGAAGCGCAAGTGTTAGATGGAAAGGCGGAGCGGCGGCCACAGCGTCCTCACCACGGCTGCCACTCACGGGTCCTTGACGACTGGTCTGGGTGATGTAGACATGATGTTGATAACAACGATGGTGGTATCCGTCTGGGGTCGGCGACGATGTCCAGCGCTGTAGTTGTGGTTGCACTGCAGGAAGGGAAGCGGCTGTCGCGCAGAATGGTCCACGGGTGTTATCACCTCCTTCGAGGCACTTGTAGCCGGAAGCTCGAGAAGCTGAGGAACAGGGCAAGGAGCAAGACTTGAGCTAGCCGTATTTGCCCTCACTCCACTCCTCAAGGGCAGCAAGAGGGTGGAAGGCCGCTGCCTCGGTCATTGTTGCAAGCATGACAAGCGCGCCCACGCACCCGATCGTGGTTGCCCCTACGGCTCACCCACAGCGCACGCCAGCATGTGCACGAAGCCAATCACGTCTTGGTGCAGCCAAGTTTGTCCCCATATCAAGCAATCGGCGGTCTGCTCTCTTTCAGCATTCTGCGAACGCGAAATGGAAGCAACACAGCAGCTTGGGTGCGCAGAGGCCTTGAAGAGTTTGGCCTCATAATGGGAGGTCAGGCTCGAGGATGAAGATGCTGCTCACACTGTGGGGGACATAAAGCGTAGTCATGCAATGTCCTCGGTGTGATCAAGGCTGCGGCAAGCCATGATTGTGGTTGTCTAGGATGTGTCAAGCGTATGACATACTGCAGGGCTGGTTTCTGGATAATGTAAGTTGAATCAGAAAGATCATTCACGGAACGTCAATGATGAATGTCTGTTACGAGCCGGAACCATGACGATCTCCAGTGGTCGCGGTATCACGCATGACGAGCTTCTCTTCGTGGTCAGAAAATCATCTTCTATTTAGATCAGGGACTGCACCGTCTTTTTAAGCCGCCGCCATTTCTTCATGGTCCAAACAGTGACAACGAACACAAAACTGAAACCTACATTCGCCGTTGCTCCTTTTTCAGCGAACATGGCCAAATCTTCGCGCTGCGTCATACCATGTGATGAAGAGCTGTAAGTTTTACAATCTTATTGGATACTAAATAACCGCATCGCGTTGACGCACGGCGGCCTGGAACCTCCCTACTAGAACCGCGAGAAACATCATCTTTCTCAAGCTCCGGTACAGTAACTACATTCCTGTTCACAAGGACATCCTCCTGTCGCAGATGGAGAATCTCCCGGATCACCGGACTGAGCGATACGCCGGGCAGATGCACTACATCAAGCTCGAGCACATCCAGAAGAGCACCGGCCAGGCCCTGGTGCAGTACCTGTACACCGGCAATGTCGATGTCGAAGCTGTCCTCGCTGCGGCCGGGCGCTCAGAGGAGAAACACATGTGCCGCGTAGCCATCGAGCTCCTTGCTCTGTCGAACACTCACGAGATGCCGGGGCTCAACGAGCAGTTGATTAGGCAGCTGGATGAGTACAAGAGGAAGCTCGGCCCCCAGACGATCCTGGAGGCAGTCGAATGCAGCACGATACAGCCGGACTCCTCCGATGGAAGTTGGTTCCGAGGTTTCATGAGGGCTCTCCTAGAGACTGCATATCCAGATCTACGTTCATTTATGCAGTCCAGGATCAAGAGCTCGCGGGATGTGGCGGAGACCTACACCGACAGCTCGGTGGTTACGCTGTTCATGGACCTCATGCTGGAGGTTGAGGAGAAGAGGCAGGCTGAGAACAACTCGCGAGACGGAATCAGATAGATTCGAGTCTCGTGGAAATCTCACAGCTGGGAAATCTGCACATGTATTGAATGCGGGCGCAAAGGCGTGCCGACAAGGAGTCACAACTGGCAACACAGGAGCATCAAAGTGTCATCACCCAAGCATGAATTGGTCTTTCTGCGCTAGCAGCCACGGTACGGGTTTTTCTCCGTGGAGCAAGTATAGTTTGATGAACTTGAGAACGGACTCCTGAATGTCGGGTGTCCTCCTTCAGAGTTGTAGGCTGTCAAGTTAAGCAGTATGCCTGAAGAGCGATGTGCTTCACAATGACGCGATAAGACAACGTGACTCCATCATGAGTCCAATTCTCCACCACTCTTTACATCGGGGTAAATAAGGCCTCGGGCTTTTGCAAGATCGTGGAAAAATTCCAGCGAAAACCCAAACAAGCCCCAGACTTCAACGCAAAACACGCCCGGCACCACAACGCTTACACAACAATCAGTGCTCATCAGAGCGCGCCTCTTGGGCACTCATCTCTTCAGATCTCCATCGCCCTCGCCTGACAATAAATTCGACACTACAACCACAGGGCACAGTTGTTACGACAGCTCTCGACTCGCGATGGCTTCTACCATGGACGCCGATGATCTCCTGCAGCCAGCACACACAGGCGAGCATTGCAACGCAAGGTGAGTTGCATGCGACTCTTGAAATCCTTCTCCTTCTCACCTATTTCTGACATGCTCCTCACAAGCCACAGTCCATATGCCCGGATCGTACCGCTGCTCTTCAACAACAACGAGACTCTCCACGTTCACGAATACGCCCTCAGCAAGTTACCCCGCTTGTCAAGTAATGCAGTTCCAGGATCTAACCCTATCCGCCTCGACCTGTCTGTGGGTGCTGGGCACATCCTCGTCCACTTCCTCTACAACGGACGGCTGGAGTCCTTGGCGCCAGATGTTTCGCCAAAAGGCCAATGTGGGACGCACGACCTCGAACGCCCAACTGACTCGGCCAGTGTGGGAAATGCAACCGCCATGCTCGACTCGGTGCTGCAGATTATCCCGTTTGCCGAAGCCCACGGCGTGGAGGAGCTCTCTGCGCTGGCCAAAACTCACATAAGCGAAATGACGAAGCTGATGCCGTACCACGTTGCTCTAGACGCAGTGATGGGGCGCTTCCGGGGCCGCAATGTCTACCGGATGAAGTGGCTGCAGGACTACGTACACAGCCTCGTTTGCTCCATGGGAATGACAAACCAGAGTGGGCAATTATTTCTCAACAGACACTTGAATTCGCCAGCTCAGGGAGAAAGCGGAAATTCATCGGTCGAGCAATTCTTCCTCCAAGCAGTATGCTCTGCGGAAACCGAGATAGCACTTGCGACAATCTGTGTTACAAGGAAAGGCACTACACATGCAAGAAGAATTCGCATCGCAGAAATCCGTCAACTGATAAAGGACATGACCTACGATGTGCGACTAATGTCCCTCCCTGAGCGGAAACTGGCCGAGTTTGAGAGAGATTCCAAAAGGATCAACACATTGCTGACGGAGCTACTCAGAGAATGACTGCAGGATATCGGAAGTCTTACGTCGTGGCTCTCCCGGGGGCTGAAGGATTGTGCCAACGGGCAAAGAATGTCCACACCGCAGTACAGGTTGAGGCAAAAGAAGGAGTACGGGCATTCTAGAAGTCTCAAAACCCCTCCGGTCATCGTTAAGAGCAAGTAATGGGTTCCAGTAACTGGGTCGTCATTTTCATTTCGAGTACAGAACGGGATCCTCAATGGCGAACACGAGCATCTGCATATGCGCCTGCACAATCATCTCTTGGTGATCATCATCAGGTTCTTTACGCGTAGGACATTTGTTCCGAATCGAAAATCTGTCACCATTCTGTACCGAACACAAATGGTCTTTAGAAGTAGAACTTAACATGATGAGCCGAGAAAGAAGTGAGATTAGGCAAACCACGAGCCGATCAAGGTGAAGTCGAGCCTGCAACTTTTCAGAGAACCTGAGCAATGTTTCTGGATGCAGTTGTCAGACCAACTCTTTATTCCGTTTTCGCAAGTACCTGGCTGGCAGTGGTGCTTTGCAATCCTTCCATGGCCGATTCAGAGTATCTTGTTTTGAGCAATCCGTGCCTGATAGTCCTGTGTCTGCCTGCCGAACGGGCTGAACACGGGCATTCGATCTTCCAGTCACCATTCGTTCTCCTGCAACCAGCGCGTATCACACATCAAACACCAGCACCCACGACTTTGCGGTTCAAAGATTAACCTCCCAACCGCACATTCTCAGATCTGAGAAGCCATGGCTTCCAAGAGTACGCCTCGAGACGATCCCTCCTCCATGTCGTAAGAACCACTCCTTTTGTTTCATAATCTGTGTTTCCTAATCCCAACGCCCATCAATACAGGGCCACGCTGCGCTTCAAAGACGGCCAGAGCTTCCAAGTGCACGACTTTGTCCTGTCCAAGCTCGGGCTGCCCGCCACCAACGACAGCAGCAACGCGGACGCGAGACCGTCATCGCCATCACCAGCACAGCACAACCTCGACATTACCGCCAACGCCGGCCTCGTCCTGATCCACTACCTGTGCACAGCAGCACTGAATCTCTCCGCGATTCCGGCGCCTCGGCAACCCTCACCACAGACTCAAACCACAGCATCCGCCGCAGCCGCGGCCGCAACAGCAACAGCCGCCACGGAACTGAGTATCGTCCTCGAGCTCATCGCCTTCTCATCGACCGGTCAGAATCTCGCGGACCTCAACACCGCGCTCCAGACGAAAGCCGGCCAGATCGTCCGCGAGCGCAAGCTAGACACCGCAACCGTGCTCGACTTGGTCCAGCGCACGTTCACCTCCAGCGACGTGTCACATCTCAACTGGCTGCGCGACTGCATCCGCAAGGCCCCGGCCGAGGACCTCCACGGTTTCATGCGTGGACAGACGACTAGCTTCCGATCAGGTACGGGCGCAGGCAGCCGGGCGAGCATGTCGACGCGGGAGCTGGTGCTTTGCACGCTCGTGACGGCGGAGATGCAGCGCGAGCGCGAGGCGCGGGATGCGGCGGCGGGCCTCGAGCGGTTCGTGGGCAGGATCAGGGAGGTGGTTGATGACCTGGAGATCAAGGAGTACGAGGAGCGGAGTGGGCTTTCGCTGTATCACCACAGGCTCGTCGAGTGTCTGCGGGAGTTGGAGAAAGAGCGTCTGGAGATGGGGGATAGGAGTCGCATGTAGTTGGTCTATGGCTGGCGCATGAGGATCTCACCTCATCGAACTGTCAGCTGAACTGAATTCGATGAAAGTATGCTGCAGCAAGAGATGCTGGCAGAGTTACCGAGAAGAAAATCTGTAGTGCTCGCGTCAACAGAAAAGCCGACCTGGGTCTGCTTCCATCACACACAACCACGATCCAGAACTCACCAGACTTCCTCACCCTCCCCTGCCGTGCAGGCGAGAAGCCATGCGGCGTACTTCAAGCCCACGTCCTTCAGCAGGAATGTTCAACCGACTCACAGCTGCCGTCATATTTCATACGCCACCTGCTTTCTAAGCGCGACTGATCATGACCCAGCCGTTGCATCTGGAAGGAGCCTCATCTCCAACTTCCTCGTGAGCAATCAGGCCTCACCACTAGATCAAAACACTATCCGTTCTGACGTGAAGACTTCCGCACAGAACAAACCAGTATTACACGCAGACGGCGACACTACACCTGACCAGTGGTCAGACCCTCCAAATCCATGACTTCATCCTGGCAAAGCTGGGCCTGTCAGATAGCACAACCGGCACGGCTGCACAGGACGCATCGCGGTCCTACACTCTCGACCTCGCGCCCGACGCGGCGCACGTGCTCGTCCACTACCTGTACACGGGCAATATCGACTCACCCGAGCCCAGCGGCGCCGCCAGCGGCACAGGACCGAGCGATCAAGGAGCAAATGAAGCAAGGGCAGCAGCAGCAGCAGCAGCCAGACACGGGACACTGCTCGAACTCACGGCGTTCTCAGCGGCACATCACAGCCACCATAGGCAGGCGCGGCAAGTCCTGCGCGATCTGAGCGCCAGGGCCCAGGCCGCAGCGGCCGCGACCGCCGCGGGCCTGGCGCCGGCCGTGGTCCTAGATCTTGTCCAGCGCGCTCTCCCCAACACCAACCTCGTCGAGATGACATGGCTGCAGAACTACATCGACGCCGCAGCGCCGCGCGAACTGGTCGCCGCCTGCAACGAATCGACAGCAGCACCAGGAAGGGGGGAAGGACGGGCATGGATGTCGAGCCAGCCGACGACCGTGCGGGACTTGGTGCTATCTGCGCTACTCAAAGCGGAGGGCCGGCACCGCCTGAAGGCTGACGCCGTGAAGACCCGCCTGCGGCACATTGTGGACAAGATCAAGTCCGCACGGTAGGACGTGGAAACCATGTCGTCGAGGAGAAGCGGGAGGCTCGCCGTCTCGATCCGGCTCACGGCGTGTGTGCAGGAGCTGGAGCGGGCATGTCTTAGCATTGACCGAGAATAACACCTTCATACACGAGGCTGGACACAGAATTTGTTGGAACATTTGTCAAGAAAATTATGAACTAGATTTTAAGTTGTTGTCTCATACAGTAGACATCCCCAAACGCCGAACAATGCTTTGCCTATGATTACATATCGCACAGATCTCGTGAATCCTCGGTCAGACATCTATTTGGCGTCCTTCTTCGCCTTCTCGGCAATCTCCTGGGCCTTCTCAGACTTCTTCTCGAGGACCTGCTTGAGCTCGTCCATGGTCTCCTTGAGCAGCTTCTCGCCCTCGTCCTTGTGCTTGTCGGCAACCTCGCGCAGTTGGTTGACCTTGGCGAGGATCTCGCTCCCGCTGGGGATCTGGTCAAAGTACTGGTCGAGCCCGAAGCTGCTGGCGGCCTCCTTGCCCTTGGACTTGGCCTTTTCGGCGGCGTTGTTAACGTACTTCTCGAGGCCGCCGAGGTCGCCTGACTCGGCCGCCTTCTTTGCCTGCTCGAACAGCTCCTTGACGTTGCCCTGCTTGAGCGCGTCGGCGTTCTTCTCAAGCAGCTCCTTCACCTTGGGGTTCTTGTCGAGGTAGGGCTTGGCCTGCTCGAGGCCCTTCTTGTAAGCCTCGTCGCCGAGCTTCTGGACCTGCTCAACCTTGTCCTGGATCAGCTTGCGGGCCTTGTCGAGGTTCGCCGCGGAGAAGCCGCCGGCGAGGACGCTCTTGACCTGCTGCCACGTCTCGTCGACCTGCTTCTTGGCTTCGGGCCCGTACTGGTCGCCCAACTGCTTGAGCTGGTCAATGCTGCCGCCGAACTTCTCCTTGGCCTCCGGGTGGTTGTCGAGGATGTCGCCGAGGGCGTCGCCCGCGATGTCGGCGAGCTTCTTTGAGAAGTCCGCGAGCGCGTCAAAGGCCTTGGAGGCCGTTTCCATGCTCAGGCCGGACTTGGAGAGGTCCTGGAAGCGCTTGTAGGTGTCATTGACAGCCTCGTTGACCTCGTCGCGGTGGTTCTCGCGCAGCGTGTCGATGTCGTTGAACGCGGTGTCGACGTACTGGCGGCCATTGGGGATCCAGCCGACATACGTGTAGCAGTACTGCTTGATGTAGTCGATGGCCTGGTCGGCATTGGGTGTGGTTTGCTGCAGCTTCTTGGTGGCCTCGTTGTACTTCTTGTGCGCCTCGATAGCGCCCTTGTTGATGGTGCTGTGCATGCGACCCGCGGGCGTGTAGAGGAAGACCCCATAGAGCAGGAGGCCGGCCGCGGCACCGCCAGCGAGGCCAGAGGCAATGTGTGAAGCGCCGCCCGCGGAGCTGCCAGTGCTGCTGCTGGCGGTTGTGGACTGGAGTCTGGCCTGGCGGCCGGCATTGCGGGAGCTGCGGGCGACTGCGCGCGGCAGGGCGGCGCGGGCAATGGGGCGTGCGGACATCATGGTGAGGTGTATGTGCGTGTGCGAGATGTGAAGAGGGAGGTGGTGATTAAGGAGCAGCTGTGGTCAAGGACAGGAGCAGCAGAGATTGTGTGAGGAGGTCGGGACTGGAAGGAGCAGGCCGTGAGGGGTAGGCAGTGGTCTTAATATTGCAAACGGCGTGCGTGCCGGCCATTGAGTTTGCGTTTGTCTTGCTTCCGGGCCCTGAGGCAGCCTGTGCGATCGATGATGGCATGATGTCATCACCCTCAAGCAGTGCCGGCCGTCCTGGAAACGTCCCGCTCCGGCTTGTGACCTCGGGCCAGCCGCAAAGGGTCTTGGTGCGAGACACGGCCAGTCACTAGCATGCAGGAACGGCGGCCGCCCGCACCGTGACCCGGTCTATTGTCCAAACCACTTGCCAGATGACGGCATTGCGTGTTGTGGCTGTCACAATCTTCACGGAGCTGCTTGAGCTCTTGACGCGGGGTCCACTGAAGCTCCTGTCAGCAGCCAATCCCCGGCCCCAATGCCTGCCAAGCTTCTTCCCAGCCCGGCCGAAGCCCCGGATTTGCTGGCCATCCCTGCCGCCGCGGGTGGACCGCCGGGAGCAAACCTTCCGAGCTCGAGAGCCGCAGTCGCCTCCAAGTCAAAGGGCAGCAGTGCTGCGTGCTATCGTTAAAGGGCAAGTCTTTGGGCAGAATACGATCCTGAGTTTCAGGAATACCATCTCAAAGCCAATTGATGCTGTGCGCTGGGAAATCCGGGGTCCAGCAAGCAATTCGCGACACAGTGGGAATCGGCTGTGTCAGTATGACTACAGCGTGACCTCAGGGACGATGACATCACCCGCCCCGGCATGGCGCAGATCCAACACCGGGGCGAGCGCCCAGGCCCCAGCCACAATCCTTCGAGACTTTCTACATTACGCGTTGCGTGTGATGTCCCGTGCTCCGAATGCCACGCCGTTGCCCAAACCCGAGGTTGCTTGCCACCGTCCCTGTCGATCATGTGGCGCATGCTTGCGTCAAGCCTCCCTTGATTCGATTCGGACTGTCAAATAGCTCTATTGTACAGCAAATGCCAACTTGGACAGCCTCAAAACGCTCATGCCGCTTGCAACAACCGTAGACACCACGAACTATCTGGCTTGAGGGAGAATCTCCCCAGCTCCATGCTGGTTTCGTTGCCGCTTGGTGCAAACTCGGCCATGTCAGGCTCATTTCTTCGCCCAAAGAGACCCTGCGAAAAAGCCGACGGCGAATGCAAATAGAGCAACAGTACTTGCCGCAAGAGCAGGTTGGTCCGTAACACTTGCCGCATCTGGCTGCGCAGGATGGGGGATCGCCTTGGGCATGTATCCCGCCCCGTTGGCATAGTTCCGTGCGAGGGGATCTGGGGAGCTCCGCATTGCTGCTCCAAAGTCTTCCCTTGGGGTTGACTCGGGGACTCCCTGGTCTAGTGGAAGCGCCAGGTTGAGGCCATACCACTGCACGTTCCCGTTGGTGAGGGTCTTTTCAGGTAGCCAGTCTTCCAGCGTGCTTCGCGGTAGTGTCCGGAACATGAGTGCACACCACATCTCAAGGATGTTGAGGACCAGCTCGAGCCCATTGCCGCGGAGCCACGCGGGCTGTGACCCAGATGGCGGTGGAGTGGTGGCCAGGATGATGAAGTTGTTCCAGCTGCTGTGTTCGACAGCATGGTAGTGGAGTGACTTGTTGTCTCTGCGATAGCGGAAATTCATATGCTGCTTGATCCGCTGGCTCAACCGGCCTGTTTGGCCGACGTACATTCTGTCGTACCCATCGGTTCCGCGGATAATGTTAACGTAGACACCAGCCGTGTCTGCCGGGGGCGCCTTTTTCTCATTCAACTTGCGAAGGCTTCAGCAATCAGCGAAAAAGTATTCCGTGCAAAGGTCATCTAGAAGAAAACCTACGATGCCCAGGATGGTAGCGCTGACTGGTTGAACGTCTCGAACACCTCGGGTTGAATGCACGAGAATAAGTACTCCTGCAGCGCCTTCTCATTGCCCGAAACCAGACTGCTGTATCGCCTTCGATGTCGCTCCTGGGGTGGATATTCAAGAGTGTTTAGCAGGTGAGACAGAATGTCTGCTGCGGCGTCCTTAGTGAGTTTGGTCATATTCGCAACAGCTTCGGGTGGCCGTTAAGTCGAAACGGCTCGCTGCTTGCGTTTGTCTCGATTCTGACCGAAGTGTCGAAAGCGTGGCCGGCGCGACAATGCTATCAATCGAAGGGCATGTCTGCACCAATGACGAGCGGAAGCTGGTGTGCGCAGATGCTGGCCGAGCGAGGACAGGTTCACCACACGACACTTCGTTGGGCCTTTCAAGCACGTTGGGCGCGCATCTGCCTGGAGCTGTCGTGAAATGCTCACGGTATCTGTTGGCTCAGAAGCAGCCTTGGTGATGCAGGTGCAGGGTTTTGGTACATTTCAGCTCCGCGCTGCACGTGACAGCGCGTCTGTACAGTGTTGCCTTCGTCCCATCGTGAAGGACGTGGTGAGCTCAGAGTACGCGCTGTAATTTATCAGTACAGGAAAAGAATCCATCGGATTCAAACATGTACACAATCACGTGCAAACTGAGAGGATAAAGAACTTGTCACTGTGGCGTTTGTATGCCACGTTCCTTCCGTTGCCACACTCTATCTCAGCAACGATAGCAGCTTCCCCGCCTAAAGGCCTGAAGATGCGGGGCAGTTAAGTGCCTCAGGCAGCCACAGCCGCCGCAACCCAGCGGGGTTCACGTAGCAAGTGCCCATAAGCCTCCAAAAGTCGAACATTCGAGTCTAGCACTCTACTCTGGCGTCTTCTACGAACAGGCTCCCTTTCCCCTTTAGAGGCGGGACATCTTCTTGTTTCCAGTGTGCGTTGCGGCGTTGCAAGATCACAACTCCCAAAGCCCGGCCTCCACCCTTGGTCATTCATGCTTGAGCCGGAAGCTGCAATTCAGCCATTCCTCAAGGTACCAAGGTGCAAGCCAGGCCGCCGGACTCCACCGCTCGGTTCCCTTCGGCGACAAGAGAACGCCAAGATCCCGGACGAAGCCACGACTTTCTCTTCAAGACAGCACGGTGGACGGTGCCCCCTGCAGGCCGCATGACCGCTCCATCCGACCAATGCCCGGCGAGAGAAGGATCTGATAAAAGTTTGACTCCACAGCTGGTGCAACATGACCGCCGCCCGGACGGGAAAGATCAGCACCAAGTTGGCTGCGAAATATTTATCAGATGGAGCTAGCACTTTCGAACGATGGCATCGTGGGCCTCGTGCATGTGCAAGGCCGAGATGTGTTGGGCCGCCGGACTGGCGGAGATGATGACTCCACGCGTACGTCCCCATGGATCCATTTCATGGGTGTGTTGTCTGCACACCCATCCACTTGACACATACGAGCAGCTCTGAGAAGCAGCGCATGGAAAGCATGGACAATAATGCTGTTCCGAGCTGCCCGCAGGCTTCCGAGGTCGGTGTCATACCACAACCTGCTCGTGATCGGCAAGAGGGACAAATGCATGCGTGGAAAGAGGGCTCTGGGTCTCCCCTTGCTCCTGGCATCTTGAGTGGCAGCTGTTGAGGTGGACCATCACACCATGGGAACCTGGAATGTCTTGGCCCGACGGGGTTGTTCGGCGTCGAAGAACCTCACTGCTCGGTACAGATCACCACGTTGTCGCGCTTGACAATTGCTGTCTCCCCCTTCCATTCCCGGTCTTACTTCACAACCGCTCAGGTTTTCTTCTCAACTTTCGTGCGTTTTAGCACTTCATTATACATAGCTTAGCATTGTAACCTCTTGCACACATCACATCACATCATCATCATGTCGACTACGTTCAGAGTCCTCGTGGTTGGTTGCAGCTACGCTGGCCTGTCAGCCAGCATCCACCTTCTTGACGAGTGTGACACTCGCGGCTCACCAATCTCGGTCGAGATCACCATCGTTGACGAACGCGATGGCTTCTGTATGTGCTCTCCAACTCGTTCCAGGCCATCTGCACTTCTCCAAATTTAGCCAACCCTACTAATGTTATTGTTCGACAGATCACCTCATCGGCTCGCCGCTCGCAATGGCAGACAGGAAGTTCGCAGAAAAGGCCTGGGTTGAGTTCAGGAACATCAAAGCCCTGCAACGACCAAACGTACACTTCATCCAGGGGACCATTAGCAAGGTCGACTGCGCCAACAAGACGGCCACGATCACAGAGAAGCGTGGGCAGCCGGCGGAGAAGTCGCGGACAGAGACATACGATTATTTTGTTGCGGCCACGGGTCTCCGCAGGCCATGGCCCGTCGTGCCCCAAGCGCGGACACGAAAGGAGTACCTTGAGGAGACCGGTCGACACATCGACGCCGTGTACAGCAACACTGCGCCAGTACTGGTGGTCGGTGGCGGTGAGTGACGCACACTCCGATCTCAATTCACGACTCAAAAACCGAGACATTTTCCTCCCAGACTAACAAATCCTTCCTGCGAAACAGGCGCCGTCGGCATTGAAATGGCGGCCGAGCTCAAAGTTGTCAAGCCAGACCTGCACGTCGTCCTAGCTCACTCGCGCTCAAAGCTCATGTCCGCCGAGCCGATCCCGGACAGCGTGCGCGAGTGTGTCTACGACGCCGTGGTCCGTGGCGGCGTTCAGGTGCTTCTAAACCACCGTCTCAAGGGGCAGACACCGGCCGAGAACTCCTCCGGCGCGGCGGTGCACCACGTCGAATTCGAGAACGGCGACACGATGGTCGCGAGCGAGGTCATCTTTGCCGTGTCCAAGAGTGTCCCGTCCACAGATTTCCTCCCCTCCCAGACACTCAACGAGGAAGGCTACGTCAATGTCGAGCCCAACCTGCAGTTCCAGCGTGTCCATCCCACTTCCCCAGACAGCGAGGGCCTGTCCGAGGCCGTTGCGCGCTGCCACTTCGCCGTCGGTGACGCCAAGAACTGGTCCGGCATCAAGCGCTGCGGCGCCGCCATGCACACGGGCAAGTACGCGGGCCTGAACATGTACCAGCTCATGATACAGGACGTGACAGGCAAGGAGCCGAGTTTCCTCACCCTCGACCCGGTCCCTCCGATGATTGCGATCGCCGTGGGCAAGGAGGCGGTCGCGTACGGACCCGAGGGGATGAGCCACGGCCCGCAGATCATGAGGAGTTATTTCGAGGAGGATCTTGGATTCAGGAGTAAGTTTTCAATGTTGTGTTCCATGTCACACTTGGATTGAGGTTTTAAGAATGAGTACTGACTAACTGTTCTGGGTGTGCAGTTTGCTGGGACCACATGCGCCTCGGCGAGGCCAAGGTCTGAAGTATGTTGTGAAAGACTAAAGCAGTCGCGAGCGGTCGCGGTCGGCAACGGAGTGATTAAAAAGAAGCGACATTGTTCGTTCGACGTGCATTGGCAGGACTTCCTTCCTTGAACAAAGATTGCAAGCACGCAAATCCTTGAGTGCACAATTGCTTGAATCACCTTCGTGTAGATCTTGTTTCTCCGACAGTTTCAACATGTTCATCTGTCGTACCAGCTTTGAAATATTGACCGTTGTGAAAGTAACGCGGGTTTCGGCAAAGGAGACATCATGCAAACTTCGTCTGGCGGAATGCTTAAAAAATGGGTTGTTCACAAATAATGCTAAATGAATGCGACGCATCGCTTTTCTGCCTCCTCCTTGCCAATTAATACCTTTGCCTCTTACAACTTGGGCAGCAGCCCGACCAGCGTCCCGCCCACGACCTTCTCGCTCTCTGCCAGCGGCGCAAGCTGGAAGAAGCGCTCCCGCGAGCACCGGACGAACGCGCTGCGCTTATGCGGGAGGTCGACGAACTTGTCGAGCCCGAAGCCGTGGATGAAGTCGTACGCGAGCACCGACGAGTTTGTGTACTTGGGCTCGCCGATGATGTACATTGTCCGGGGCTCGTCGAGGAACAGGTAGTGCATGAGGCTGGACCACCAGGCCGTGACGCGGTGGGGGCCGCGGTACCGCACGTCGCCGACGAGCGAGTGGCGGCCGCGGTCGAAGTCGCCCGCCGAGTAGTACGCGCCGAGCCGGTCCTCCTTGCCCCAGTAGACCTCGAAGTAGGCGAAGAAGACGCCGTCAAATGCCGCGAGAAGGGTGACCTGGTGCGGGTCGACGTGCGCCTTGCGGAGGTACTCGCGGTGCTGGTCGAGCGTGCCGGTCTCGTTCCAGCCCTGGCTGACGCGCGGGTCGTTCTGCCAGGTGTGGAACAGGTTGAGGTGCTCTGGGTTCTGGTAGTCGAGCGCCACCATGCTGAAGTTCTCCTTCAGGTGCGGGATCCACCGGCTGTACACGGTGCTGCCGGGCCTGGGCTTCGCGGGGCGGCGCGGGTGCCATGTGAGCACCATGGAGGAGGCGTCGTTGGTCATGGTGTTCTCGAGCGGGGTGAGCGGGTAGTGCGACAGCGGCTTGGGCAGCGGCGCCGCGGCAGAGTCGCTGTCGTCGGGGATCCAGGCTGTCCGGGGGCCCCAGGGCGAGCCAGCACCTTGCCAGAAGGTGCTGCGCAGAACGAGGAGCTCGTCAACGAGGCCCGTCGCGACAGGGTGATCGATGGCCAGCAGCACTGCCTTAAGCTGGGCTGCGAGGCCCTCCTTGCCTGGTCCAGAGAGGGTCAGGCGGAAGTGCTCCATGGAGGGGCGGATGGTGAAGAGGGCGTAGATGAGCAGCCAGGCCTGGGCCAGAGTGGGTGTCTCCCTGGTCTCATCCCAGGTGAACGTCGACGCTGGCGAGCGCCGGGCGCGGCCCCACGACGTATTGTTAGACTCGGGTGGCCGCTCGCTGGACTTGAGATCGAACGGCTCGGTGAAGTAGAGGGCGTCGTTGTGAAGAGGCGCAGGCAGCGATGTGCCTGCGGATTTTGTCTGCAGAGGCTTGATCTGCAGCAGCGGTGTCGGCGCGTCCTTGAGTGATTTGGTGGACTTGATGAGGGAGTAGGCCGTGAGATACGGGTGCGGCAGCACCAGCACGGGCTCGTTGTCCGCAGGGAGGGCCATGATGAGGACGGTGATGGGATAAGAAGTGAGTGTCTTTGTGAAGTGATCCAGTGGCCCAGCTAGGCGTACTTCGTGTGAGACTGGAGTATGGGAGAAAGAGAAAAAAAGATCACGATGGGACGAGCAGCCCACCGAGGCCGGCACTCTAGCGGCTTGTGCTGTTCCTCATTGCTCCGCTGGAGGCAGGCGTGCCGAGGTGTCGTGTGTGTACTCTGGAAGCGAGGTCGCGCAGCTGCGCAGGTGATCGGCGGTGCGACATCACGTCACCGGGGGCCCTCGCAAGGTCCGTCGCTGGGAGCTGGAGGTCGTGGTTCTCGCAAGTACCGGCCGGTACATGGAGGTACAGTGGAGATCCCTGGCAGATCCCGGACCAGAGATTTCACCGCGGACGGGGCTGAGGAGGGAGGGAGGCCACGCTCGGATCTGATAACGTTAAACAGACCAGTGGACCGGGGGGTCATGATCTGATAACGCGCAGGCCCTTGTGCCCCTGTGCCCCTCCCTCTCCACTCTCCACCTCCATCCCTGCTTTTTTGCACACACCGTCACACTCGACGCGCTTCTGCCCCTTCATCGTCCTTGTCCCGCTGCGACCTCGGAGCGCGGTTGCTGCTTCGGGCTTGCCAGTCACGTCGGCGACCTCGTCTCCATCCGGCAGCTCGTCGGAGCCCAGACTCCGTACAGCCGAGCACAGCCTGGCAACGCCCAGCACACCTGACGGCCAACCATGTCTCCACGCGCGTTTCAATGCAGCTTCACGCAAGGCTCAGAGAAGCTCGGTAAATGGTCGTAATGTGGTTGGAAACCCCGAAGATAGACACTATGACAGCCCAAGAAAATGGGAAGGAAACACGAGACGAGGTCGGAAAGACTAATCTGGCATTCGCCTTGTCGCAGAGATAACCTTGCAATGCACCGTGGACGGACCAATCGAGACAAAGAAAAAAAGAAAAGAAGAGAAGGATCCAAGAAACAAACACGGGCACCTGAAGATACCAATCAAGCCGACACTGCGCCTTCCGGACCATGGAAACACAGCACGTTGTGACCTCTACTTCCACTCGCTTCGTCGCTGAGGCCAAGGACCTGCGCAGAAGCTAGCCCGATCGTCCTCATGAGTCGCACGCTGTGCGCCAGCGTTTGTTCGGAGATGCCGCGGGCCGATGAGGAGGTGGGGGACTGTTGCTGCTGAGTGCTGTTTGTCACCAGAGAGCGTGGTCCCGGGGGAATGATGAAAACACGCAAAGTGTCATCGCCTGAGGAGTCCTGTCCTCGCTGCGCGACAGCGACAGCGCTCGGGAACTCGGAGTGGTTCCAGTACTCTCCGGGGATAATGCGGATGCTGCCTGTGTCGTACCTGTCGTCTCTGCCGCGCCACTTGCCCGCGAGCGTGTCCCGGACACTGGCTGCGACGCGCTGCTGCTCGTGCCCGTAGGGGATGATGTCCAAAAACCTGATTCCCGAACTAGACGTGTCGAGATGCGACAGCGTGACGAGGGCAATGAGCTTGCACAGATCCTCTTCGCTGGATCGTGGGGAGGTGGTGTAGGAGGAGTTGTCATCATCGTCGCCAGGTTCAGATGCCTGAGAGAGCAGCATGAGCTCTCGCGCGCGCTGCTTGTACATGTCGACGCTCGGATGTGTCACGAACTCGATCCCACGCTGGGCCGCGATCATGGCGCAGATGAAGCTGAGTGCGTTTATGGTCACTAAGGCAGTGACAATATGCGAGGTTCCTGGCGGCACTGTCGGCGCGGGAATGACGAGGAAGCCGTCATCGCTCGTATCTGTTTCGATACGGGCAGCAGAGGCAGCAGTGGCTCGCACTCGAACATGGAAGCCGGCATCTTTGGATCCCAAGGCCTGCTGGAAGAGTTGCGTGGCCAGACGCTCAGCCCCGAAGCCCGCCGCGATGCAGTCGGGAAGGATGATGTGCAGGTTCACAGCCGTGCTGGTACATGCACTGGTCACGGCCTCGGCGTTGCTGGAGAGATATGATTGGAGGACCGCCTCGCTTGAGCACGTGTACTCGTCGTACAGCTCGCGCAGAAGAGGGAGGGGGTCCCGCTCATTAGATGATTCCAGCCGGAGCACGATGGACAAGAACACCAAAGACGAGTAAGGCACACCAAACAGGGCGTTTATGGGTATCTGGTCGCGCAGCGTTAGCGGGATCACGTCCACACCGGTCCAGTCGTGCGCCTTGCTGTCCCTGATTATAGCCTCGCCGCTCGCCGTGTCCCGCACCGACGAAACCCTGTCCGTCAGCCAGACGAAGTGATCGCGGTAGTCCAGCCCTTCAAGATCGAACCGCTCGCGGAGCGTGTCCATCAGAGCGACTGTCTCGGTGGTGGTCCCGGACTGTGTAGTGCCGACACAGAGAACCTCGTCTAGACCGTCGACGCTGACGGCCTCGAGCACGCAAAGTAGTGCTCGCGAGTCGAGGCTGCACAGGTTATGGAATTCGAGCCCCGGTCTCGATCGCTGCGGCTGCGGCTGCGGCAGCGTGCTCGTCAGCAGATCGATCCAGAAGGCCCACGGCCCCGTGCCGACGAAGATGCAGTGCCTCTTCCTCCTAGCCACGGCCCGGACCTGCAGCATCTCCTGAACGGAGCGCCGAACCTGCTGCCATGTCGGGGTGGTGACCCAGCCTAGGACCAGGTTGTCCCCGTCGAATGCGAGGTCTCTGAATATGTTGCCTGTCGGCACCGTATGCCTGCTCCCATGACCCGCAGCATCGTTGAGCAACTGAAGCGTGAGCTCGTCGAGACTTTGTACAACCTGCTGGCCTCGCCGCCGATCGCTACTCATGTCGACAATCACCCGCTTCGCCACGGCGCCACGCACGCGGCCGCTGACCGACAGCTCGACCAGGATCTTGGGGACCGTGTCCAGTAAGATGCAGTGCGAGATTACCCTCGAGAACGCTGGCCCGTTCCGCCTAAGCAGCTCCAGCGCCCGCTCCGCGTGGCGACCGCGGCTGCCGCGATTGCCGGAGAGCGTGACTGTCTTGCTGTGGCCTGAGGGGCATCCGGCGGTGGTCTGTACGTTCTCCGTCCTCCACTCGGCACGGATGGGCCATATCGCTTTCCTGTCGTCGCCCACTGCATCAGGGATTGTCAAGGTTAGCATGTCCTTGGACTCGAAGCCGCCGAAGAGGTGCACGAAACCGCCGTCGTTGACGTACGACAGGGCGTCCTGGGCAACTCGACAGCCCTGGCCGAGAGACACGCAGATGATGACGGTGTCGATCCCCTGGCCAGAGGTGAGATTCTGGATACTCTTGGACAACCCCTCCGCATAGTGATCATCTTCCATCGCGATAGTGTTGTTCCTGGCCACAACGCCCTTAACGACGGCGAAGTTGAGAGATTCGGCCGACCTGCTCGCAAGGAAGACTCCACGGGCGCCGATGCTGGCGCTCACAGTGGCGAACAGCAAGCCCAGCGTGCCCGCACCCACGACGAGGACATTCTTGCCTACCACCCGGGCCGGTGTTATGAGCTCCTGCGCGGCCACGACGCAGCTCAGGGGTTCGACGAGCGTCATCACCGGACTGACCGCCGAGGGCGCTGGCAGGACCTGGCCCCGATCGATCATTTCCTGGCCGAACTTGAAATACTCCTGGAGCAGGCCCTCACGGTTGTGGCCCAGCTTCTCCGAGTCGTCGAGCGGGTTGTTGGGAAGTAGCACGACCGTCTGGCCCCTTTCCACACCTTTCACCTGCCGCCCGACCTCGATCACCTCGCAGACGCCCTCGTGGCCGAGCACGCCCGGCTCCAGCCCGCGGTCGCCGCGCAGGATCTGCAGGTCTGTCGAGCACACGCCCGCGTACAGCATTCGCGCGAGGACCTCGTGCTCCCCAACACGAGGCACCTCTCGCGCCGCTAGAGACAGCGAGCTCCCGCCGACGGGCTTCACGACCGCGCGGTAGTGGCGCATCCTGACCTCGTGCACGTACCGCCCCAGACCGAGCAGCACGTCGTCATCGTCGTCCTCCCCGAGTCTGACCAGGCTTCTCACGCGCTCCTTCGTCCAACCGCGGAAGAACGCCGTGTAGGTGCACAGCCGCGCCAAGTGCGCCTGCACCGCGGGCAGGAGGTGGTCCCGCGCCGTCTTGAGCGCGAAGCCGCCCACGAGGATGAACGTCTCGAGCCCCAGGTCCGCGGCCATGTGCAGAACACGCAGCGCTAGCGCGCGCGCGGCCTCGTCGAGGGCCTCTAATGCGAGCGGGTGCCCGTCGCGGATGGCGCACCGCAGCCAAGAATCCGTGATAGCACCGTGATCCCGATCGCCACCGGCGGCGAGCAGTAGCTTGGTGCGCACGCGCTCCAGCACGCCCCGGCCGGAGCTGTACGAGCACAGGTCTGCGATGGTCCCGCACGCGCAGACGGGGAGCTGCCTGTCCCGGAGCACACGAGTGGCAAAGGCGTCGCTTCTGGCCGCGGCGCTGCCGAGGGTCCTCGCTGTGATCAGCGGCAGCTGGTCCGCCACCGCGGTCTCAGCGGTCGAGAGCAGCGACTGGCTGAACTCCGCGGGACACCGCGTGGCCTCTGCGCGCGCGTGCGCCACGATTTCGTCGACGAGCCTCGGCTCGACTACCACGTGGCCCATCTCTCCGCCTAACCCGGCCGCGCCGAGGACCAGCCCGTCGGGAGGCTCGCCGGGATCGCCACTGCCGCCGCTTATGCCGGTGCCGAGCGACTTGTCAAAGACTTTGTTGGCCAACCCTGAGCTGGCTGTAATGAGGCAGAACCGCCCTTGGTCGTGGTACCGCCACGCGGCGGCGGAGACGTCATTGATGATAGTGACGTCCGTGTCCGGGGGCAACCTGGCCTCCAAGGCGGCGCGCAGGTCGTAGCCCTCGTCGTAGGCATCTTCATCGTCGCCGGCGCCCCAAAAGATGCTGGCGTCGCGGATGACCCCTTTCCTGTCGATCACGGCACCAATCCCAATGGCCACGTGCCGCGGGTCGAGCTCCCGGTGGCTGGCCCTAAGGGTTGCGACCTCGCGCGCGATGGTGTCGACAAGTCTGGCTTGGAGCTCGGCGACGGTGAGTCCCGGGGGGGACGAGTGCCGGCTCGGGCTCGGGGTGCGACTCGGCTCAGCGAGAAGCTCCCCATTGGGGCCGTACACGGCGGTGCGCATCGAGGTCGAGCCGACGTCGAGAACGATAACGGGCGGGCTCGCCCAGGGTTGCAGGAACTTATCCCAGGACCGGGCCGCACGCTGCTCGCGCTCGTGGTCCCATCGGGACGGCGGCGGGCGACTGCTGCGGGACAGAAAGGCTAGGAGATGGTGTCCGGCCTGGCCGATCATGTCCTCGATGGCTCTCGAGGTATAATCCACGAGGTCAGGACTGATGTCTAGAAACGGACGGTAGAGGTCTTTCTCCGTGTCTCGTTCGAGCTTGAACTCGGCGCCTTGGTACAGCGACGGCTTCGGACGTAGAGTGAGTCCGTCTGCACGGTCAATATACTCTGCCGTTGCTCTTTTCTGCGTTCCAGGCAAGCGCGTGTACCATCTCTCGAGTGCCTGTCGGAATGTCTGGTCCAGCCCGGAATCAAGAAAGGTAGCTGGTTCTGTTTCCTGGAAGCAGAATGATCCATCAGGGCCAAGTCGGAAAGTCACTGCACATGACGACGACACTCGGGGATCAGAGACGCCGTTCTTGTCCAACCCACGCCGGACACCTCCCTCTCTTAGGTTGACTCGCAACGGGAATGTCGCGAGCTCCTGGTCCGCCCGGGCCCTCACACGGCCATCAATCATCCGCCGGAACCCTTGCTCGAAGGACATAAAGTCCCTCCCGAGGAGCTCCCTGGCGACCCGCGTGTCGAGCTTGATCGCCTCGGGTGCCTTCTTGCCCTCGTCGAACACGACCTGCGCCCCGTCCCCCGTCAGCTCGCGGGCCATCCTCCACACTGCGCGCAGGTCCGTGGCCTCCCCGGACGCCACGTCAAATGCGAGCACATCGCCACTGTCGCGGTCGTCCTTCTTCTTCTTCTCCTCATCACCGCCACCGTCAGGCGATAGGGAAGAAAGGTTCTGCGTGGCGACCGCGGCCTTGATAAGGATCTTGTTCAGGTCGTCGACGTAGATGAAGTCCCTGAGCTCCACGGCCTCGAAGCTCTTCCTGCTCTTTGGCCGGGCCGCGCGGGCTGCGAACCCACGTGTGAAGGTCGGCCCGTAGACGCCCGAGATACGCGCTAGAACGCAACGCGGGGAGAGGGCCGCGAGGTGCTCGCCGAGCCGCTTCGACAGCTCGTAGATGTTGGCCACGGATGGGGGCAGCGGGTGGTCCGCGAGGAAATCTGCGGCCAGGGTCTCCATGGCCTGAGCCATGTCGAGATCCTCAAGCGATGTGGCCACCTGCTGGCTCTCCCGCCCATCTCTCTCGTGGCTCATGGCCGCGGCGATGATGGGCGTCAGGGTCTCTTGTGACCACCTAGAAAATACCCCCCCTGCGGCTGCCACCCAGTCGTCGATGTCCTTGTGCCCGAGGGTAAGATGGACGCGCTGCGAGGACGGGTACACGACTTTGACCTGCTTCTCGCGGCCCAGAAGCCGGAGCATGCAGCTGATGACGCCCTGCCCGAAGCCGTTGAGGCCGATGACGCGCGCGCGGTCCGCCGCCGCCAAGCTCAGCGACACGACGGCCGCCATGTTGTAGATGACATCGGCGTCCTGGATCACCGTACTGAGCAGCGCTGTGTCCAGCGGGTAGCCCACGAGCACGTGCAGGCTCGGGTGCTCCGGGATCCGCAGCCGCCCACGCGTGACATTGTGTGGCTCATCGTGGACGTGCGGGCGGATGGTGGCGATGACCTTGGCGCCACGATCGAGCAGGTACTGGACCAGGGCCGAGCCAATATCTCCGGACGCGCCGATGACGGCGGCAGTGAGGGCTGAGTAGTCCGCCCCGTCTTCCTCGTCCCAGCTGGAGAGCGACGCTTTGCTGCTGCCAGCAGACGAGGCTGCCAGCCTGATGGACCCTCGGAGCGAGGACGACGACTGCGGTGTCGACGCTGCCTCGACCGACGAGTTGGCTTTTGTCCAGGTGCCGACACTCGAGGCGTCGAAGGGCAACGGCATGCTGAGGTACGTCGAGTAGTGCTGCAGCCCCTGTACTGTCTGTCGGAGCATGTCGGCGTCGATATCGACAATGTCGTCGATGAAACCGCCCTGCCCGATAGCCCCCTCGGGCACGGCAAGGTAGAGCATGCCGTCTTTGTGCTCGATGCCCTCGGCACTAATCTTGGCCCACAACACCTCGGCGTCACAGCAGCCGCTCTCGGCCGACCAGATCGGCAGGCCAAGGCTCAGCGTGCAATCGAGGATGCGCTCTAGCGCCTGGCGGGAGAGCCGGCCCTTGAGGTACGCCAGGTACGACGAGATGGCCATGCCCATGGCGACGCACTCGCCGTGCGGGACCAGGAACCGCGCGAGCGACTCGATGATGTGGCCGAACTCGTGGCCAAAGTCGACGAGCCGGACGAGGCTGTGCTCGTAAATGTTGGGCTGCAGCTCCTCGAGCATGGTGCGGATCGCGAGCAGGATCATCTCGTGGCTCTGCGCGTTGAGCCCGAGGTCCTGCTGGTGCGCCTCGATGACGTCGAAGAGCCGCGGGCTTGTCATGCAGGCCATCTTGAGCGCCTCGGCGAGGCCGCAGGCGTACTCGCGGCGCGAGAGCGTGGGCAGGAAGGTAGCCGCGTCGTTGAGGCACGCCACGGGCGCGTAGTACCGCCCGATGAAGTTCTTGTGCGTGCCAAAGTTGACGCCGACCTTGACGCCGATGCCTGCGTCGATCATGCCCACCAGCGTCGTCGGGACTCGCAGGTATGGAGTCCCGCCCTTGTACATGGCCGCCGCGAAGCCGACGGCATCCATCAGGGTGCCGCCGCCGATGACGAGGAAGAGGTCGGTGCGGCTCATGCCCATGGCGATTGCGGCGTCGAGGATTCGCTGCACGCTGCCCATGTCCTTGTCATGGCCCGAGACGTGCATGCTCAGGAGGCGGAAGCTGTCGATTTTGTCGGCGTAGTGGGCGAAGTAGTTGTCGACAGCCTGCGACAGGCTGGTGCCCAAATGGGCCTCGACCACCACCAAGATCTTCCTCTTGGGCGATTTGGCGCTGGCTGGCTGGCAGTAACCATCGATGAGCATCTTATTGCTGGCCTTGAGAAGATCTGAGACGGCGGCCACATGATACTGAACTTTCTCGAAGGCGATATGCTCATGGTAATCAGTATCGGCGAGGTCTTGATTCACTACGCCACCATCCTCGACCGCATCTAGATCGAGAAACGCGGCCAATGGTGGATGGACAAAGTTGAGTAACCCATTCCACTTCTTCGTGGTGTCTTCGTGACTTTCGTAGTTCACGGAGAGGCTGAAGTCGTGTTCATCCCATCGTGCAGCACCCTCGGCGTCGCTAGCAACGCATACCCAAGGGGTCGCCCGTCGGTAGGTACCGGCGGCGAAGCCGACGATTTCTGCGACCAGAGTGCTGCCCACCGCCAGGAAGAGGTCGCGACGCCTCAGAGCGAGCTTCTCTGCGGCTTCGATGACTGTGTAGACCATGTCGAGCGTCTTCGCCGTGGACGAAACTGCCGCGAGTTGGGTAATGGAGAAGTCTTGGATATGCCCGTCCTCCTTACATCGTGCCAGGTAGGACGTGATCTTGGTAGTCCGATCACCGGGCATGTCTGTGTCGATGGCAACACAGACCTTGCGAGCCTTTGAGGAGTGAGCTGGGCCTCTGAGGTAGCTCGAGAGGCTATTTGCATGCCCGGGCTGGCTAATGGCAGTGTTCTCAAAGGTGTGCCGGGTCCTGACCATGGCGACCTTCCACTCAACGCGGCTCTGGAGCTCGAAACCATAGTTGCCATGGTCATCTCTCCACTCATGAACTCCATCGCCAGCTTCGATACTGACTTTGCTTGTAGGAACCGACATGGCAGGTGGTCTGAGGGGTCCAAGGTCAGTGTGCTGGATGTAAAGAGAGTTTTGAGATGATCGGTGCCGCTTTTCGTATTGTACGCAACCACCGGAACTCCCAGAAAACGTGAAGTGCAATGACGATTTGCGTATTTTATGTCTATACCTCCATGCCGACCACACTCTCTTCCCTATATATTACATCCGTATCACAGTTCGAAGTAGCTACAATCTACCTCGGCGAATTCGTCACCTTCAGCTCCAATATGCGGCGGCACCTTCCGACTCGACTTCCCATCGTGCTTCCTGCCGATCATTCCGGTGGAAGTATCTTGGGCGTTTATGTCTTTCCTGCGCTGTCGTTCCCGACCATGTTCATTCGCGGGAATAGTTCACGCACAGCGTTGTAGAAACAACCGGCACACGCCTTCGTCCCTGCATCAATCTTGATGCTGCACAATCCTTCCAAATCTACTTCCAAGATTATGAATCTTTTATGTAGGTGATATCAGGCGTCACACATCGCCGTTGGGCAAACAAAGCTGTGTCGTGGGCCACGTATCGCCCATGTGACATGGATAAACGTGAATATCTTGGCCCACGTGGTCCTGTTGTGTCCCTCATTCGAGTGCTGATACTTAAGCTCCAACTTCGGCGGATTCGCCTACCCTTCTCGCGACTCTCCCACCATCCTCAAGCCATCGCCCACCGAAGCCCTTATCATGACAACCATCACCACCACCCCCATTACTGTCCCACAGACCATCTTGGCCGAGGCGTTGCTGTTCGATCTCGACGGCACCCTGGTCGACTCCACAGAAGCTGTGACGAAGCACTGGACTGCGTGAGTGATCCCACTCCCTGCCTGTCACAGTGGTGGTGTGGTTGCCACACCCGGCAACAGTCAAGGGTACTTGCTTACCCTTATCTACCACTTTCTTCTTGCAGATTCGGACGCGAGATTGGCGCCGATCCGTCAACAATCCTGCAGACCGCACACGGTCGCAGGACTATCGACACGCTGGCCGTCTTCTGCCCGGAGCGAGCCAACTGGGATTGTAAGATAAGCCAACCTTTTTCGAATAGTGCTCAGCTATCACAAACTACGAGATACCCCCACGCCCGGTCACGGCATCGACTGACTGCTGTATTTTTCACGGCCTGCAGACGTGCGCGAAATGGAGGAGAGTATCCCGCGCGACCACGGCGAGGGGGCAAAGATTTTGCCAGGAGCGCAGCAGCTACTTATACAGACCATCGCGGCGGGCGTGCCCTGGGCAATCGTGACCTCGGGGTCCTCGCCGCTGGCCAGGGGCTGGCTCGGCCGGATGGACCTGCCCGTGCCAGAGACGATGGTCACGGCCGAGTCAGTTGCATGCGGCAAGCCGGACCCCGCGGGCTACACTCTCGCGAGGGACATGCTCGGCTTGACGTCCAGGTCCGCGCAGGCCACCACTACATCCAGTGCTGCCGCCGCGAAGATGTCGGTCGTGTTCGAGGACAGCCCGGCCGGGATCCGTGCCGGCAGGGCCGCGGGGTGCACTGTCGTCGGGCTGGTCACGAGCCACACCCTGGATGAGGTGCGTGCAGCCGAGCCGCACTTTGTTGTGCGGGATCTGGACGGCGTCAGGGTGCTGGACAAGGGCAACAGGACAGAGGTGCTGCTGCAGGTGGACAGCATTGTCAGCGAGCCCGTTGTGTAGCATACGCGTAGTCAGCATTTCAGGGCATTCCAAGGTCCCCCATGTAGCCAAGGGGCCCCCAGAGATAAGCTGGGATCTTTGAACTTTCTCATGCCTGCAACAAATTGTCGCACCGAGTAGCAGCTGAAGCCAATCAAGAATAGATGGAAACACATGCAAGAGCGGGAGCTAGGGCCGGGCCGCAGCTCCCGGCAACCTTATGGCAAGCCACGTCATCATATCTGTCTTGGCCGCTGCGGAATGTCTTCCTGCGTCGTATTGATGAGTAACTTTCATCTTATCTCTGCCTTATTTCCTATTTCCGTTCCTCTATGTACAGACATTCTCTTCGTGGATGCCTCCTGCGATTCCAAAACCGTTGGACTAGCATGACCCTCCGCGAAAGTTCCCGACCGCATCGGCCTTTGTATCCATCATCTTGCTGATAGGTCATGGTAATGCGAGGCACCTCTCCGCTGTTGTGTTGCGTCTTGCATCGGATGTTGGAGCATTACTCATGCCCGCAGGCCCCTGCATGGAGTAATGTCGTGCGTTTCGTGGTATATGTGACTTTGCCCAGCAGTCTAACTCGTCTTGATAGAGCAAGTACAACGGTAGGTTATCCACGCGCAGCCGCGTGTAGAAACTGCTGCTGCACTCAGATAACTGGCTCGTGTGATCGCGAGAAGACGAGGCCAAGCACCCCGCGGAGAGGGCGCAATGCTACACGACACAGTCAGCTACTACTAGTTCCAGTTCTTGCGGAATCTGTGCTGCTTTGTACCAATCACGAAACTAATATCGGGGTTTACTCATTTGCGACGCTGTCATTGCTATTATCGTTGCCATCATCCTCAAAATCATGGCCGTCGGCCTCACTCCACCAAGCAGCAGCCCCATGGATCAGGAGCGCCGGCACCGCCCTTCGCGGAAGCCCGTGCGGTTCAACGAGGCGTACGAGAGCCTCGTCCAGGCCGCGCGGGACCTTCGCATCAGGGCCCAGCTCACCGGCTGCCAGCGCCGCCGGGTTCTCGAGGCCGTCGCCGTCCTACACGAGGCCCAGGCCGGGTCCAAGAAGCAGGAGTACAGAGTCTTCCTGCACCACGTCCACAGGCGCGCCGGGCCGCACTGCGTCCTCCTATGTGCCTGCCAGCTGGGCCAGCACAAAGTCACAACGATGCGCAAGGCCGACCGCACGGAGCTCATTGACCGCCTCGAGCGTGAGAGAGCCGCGGAGTCGATCAGCTGTCCTGTCCTCCATCGGCTCGCGACGCAGCATGGGATACCTGAGTTCTTGGATGGTTGTGGTAAGCATTTTCAGAAAGTGCAGGGTTCGGCAAAAGGTCCAAGCTAATTTGGTCCTGGGATGGACAAAGCCATTCTCAAATCGGACGCTCAGACTTCGGGATCGTCTTTTGCTGATTTCGGCACAACTATTCAATCGACTGGTACCGCTAGTTACGTTAATTATGGCGATCCACGGCTGACGCTGCTGGAAGGATACGATTACCCATACATCGAAAGCGTCGTCGAGGTCCTCGGCGAAGCACTTGGAGCGAGTGTGCGGAGGATCCCCCTCGGTGCAGTAAGGAGACATGTCGAGAGTGCAGACAAGACGTGTGGGATCTGGTCTTCGCCCAGCGGTGAAGAGGCACTGCTCGACAGTGCGTGGGGATTGGACACCAGCGGCAGCGGCAGCAGCAGCAGCACTAGAAGCAGCAGCCTGCACGAGGATGATGTTCAGCTTTTTCATCAAACTCACCAGCACAGGGCTGCCGCGACAATCGCGTTTCCAGAGATCGGCAACAGTGCCGTGGAGTGTCTCATTAGCCTCGATCTGCAGGACTGGTCTGTCGAGACACTTGCACGGAACCTCTTCGGCATCGAGACGCTGGTTTTTCCCGGCAGAGTAAATGGACTAGGACGAGCAGAGAGCAGCAGCAAGTCAGCACGGACAGTGGCCGCGCTTGGTGGCTGCGGTGCAAGGCTGACGACTTGGGCACCCGAGGTGACGCTCACGGGCGTCAAGAGGGCAGCCCTGCTGGACGTTCTTGGACCGGAACTGGACCGTGCCATGCAGACGAGTTTCATCCGCAGGGTCGAGTCGCTGGCGGGCAGGGACGAGACGGACTGCGTCTCCATGAGCCTCACTGAGAACGGCGCGTTCCTCAATCTCGCACTGTCTCGCGAAGGGATCAGGATCTGGAGGAGGCTGACGAGCAGGCCACGGGGGACAGCGAGTGAGCAGGGGCTGGCACGGGAATAGTGACAGATACGGCAAAGATTGGCACACGCATGCGTCCCGCGAATCTTGACAAGCAGAACTATCGCTGCACATGTGGTCAGGGTTCATCATATATGCTACCAACCAATTCAAGCTTACTGAGCGTCTCTCTGGGGACAAATCAGCGTCAAGATAAGTCCCGATGCTTACGCTCCTAGTACCTAAGATGCACGCATGGGTTCGTGACGAGCCGGCAGTTCCGGTAACGGTTTACAAGGATCGTGGGCGTTTTTAACTTCAAGGCGACGGTCCGTCCTAACCCCTGATCCCGGGAGTGACATCCCGCGCGTCCGCCAAGAGATGTGACGTGTTGATCTCGAATTACAAACTCCGCCCCTGCGGAGGTTGTGTTGGTCCCAAAGTTCCGACATTGTACCGGTCGGCCGACTTTGCCAAACCTCACCTGGCTTCAAAATGATTCCAAAAGGGTGTCCGGTAGAGCCAACCATCACGGCGCAACAGTGTCCTAGATAAGCTGCTCAACCACTGCGACCGCCGCCGTCCTGTAATCTGCCCTTATCTTCCACGGACATCAAAGTTCTCGCACCATGGAGTCTCCGCGACCGAACGATCGCGATCGCGTCTTCGACGCTGTGCCGCCCCTGAGTTCGACTTCGAGGGTGTGCATCACCTCCCTTTTGGTGGCCGCCAATACGATTCAGGTATGCCAACTTCCGGCCCATTCAACTGATGTAACTTTTTCCTGTCACCATCAGTTGATTTCGGCGACCAAGCTGCAGGGGACTTTCTGACAATGGCCATGGAGCCTCCAAGTTTATCTCTAATTTCATCACCTTCGCCGGTGGTCGGGCGCTCACCCAAGATTTGGGCATGGCGGGTGCCGCCGGAAAAGCCAACTGGATGCCCGCTGCGTATCCGTAAGTCGTCCGCCTGGTGATACTTGACAGGACCAGGTCCCTGAGATTCGTCGCCCTCACTTGGCAGTTCCTTTGGCGTTACTTTCAGAATCTCTCATGCCCTCCTGTCTGTCAAGTCTCTTGCCTTTGCAAAGCATGAGTGTCAACTGGCTGCTGACAGAGTGTCCCCCTCCTCCCATCCAGTCTAACCCAGAGCGCCTTCGTCCTCATCACAGGACGGCTCGGCGAGATATACGGCCATAAGCGGATGGCGCTGGCCGGCTGCCTGATCTTTGGCATCTTCTCCCTCGTCAACGCCTTCTGCCGGACGTTCGACTCGTTCATCGCGGCCCGCGCGCTCACGGGCCTCGGCGGCGGCTTCTTCATGCCCAACGCCGTCTCCATGATCACCACCATGATCCCGCCAGGCCGGACGCGCAACCTGTTCCTCGGTTTTTTCGCCGCGTCGCCCCCGCTGGGCGGCATGATCGGCGCGCTTCTCACGGGCGTCTTCCTTGAGGGGGTCGGCTGGATGTGGCTTTTTGTTCTCGTGTAGGTTCCTTTTTTTGGTGTTCTCTCCCCATTTTCTTCGAGCCTGTGGACTACGAGACTGGAGCTCATACGCATGACTTCAACACGGAGGGGGTAGCTAACAGCGTTGTCGTGAACTTCTAGCGCGGCGAGCACGGCCTTTGTCCTTGGGTGGCTCGTGTACATCACGCCCAAGGAGAAGCCCGTTGACAGCAATGGCAAGCTCGACTATGTGGGTGCCTTCTTTGGCGTGAGCAGTCTCCTCCTATTCAACATCGTGTGCAAGTAAGTACTGAGAACTGGAAACGTATCCCACCACTCTCCATCACTATCCTTGCCCCAATAATCACTCAGGAAGCACTCCCAGTCTTCTTTCCCGAGCATTGCACTTCGCTCTCAACTGTACATGCGCTAAACTCGCCGACAGCCAAGCACCGTCCGCTGGGTGGTCGAGTGCCTTCACCATCGCCTGCCTGACCGTCACAGGCCTCATGTTCGGCGCGTTCCTGGTGTGGGAGACGCGCTATGCGACGGACCCCGTGATGCCGCTGGGCGTGTTCCGGGCGCCGTCCTTCTCGGCGCTCGTCTGGGTCGTGCTGCTCAGCTACATGAGCTTCGGCGTCGCGCAGTGGTACGCCGTGCTGTGGCAGCAGAGCCTGCGGCACGCCTCGGTCCTCGAGACGGGCATCCGCTTCGTGCCGTTCGGGCTCGCGTCGCTGCTCGCCGTCTTCGCCGCCGCCTGGCTCATGTCCCGCGTCGCCGCGCAGTGGATCATGGCCGTGGGAGTCGGCGCCGCGCTCGCCGCCAGCCTGCTCCTCGCCACCATGCCCGTCAGCCAGACATACTGGGCCCAGGTCTTCCCGGCCATGGTCCTCTCTGGTTTCTGCCCGGACTTTGTCTACGTCGCGGCCCAGGTCATCGCCAGCAGCAGCGTCGGCCGCCGCCAGCAAGGGGTTGCGAGCAGCCTCATCGGCACGCTCAACTTGTACGGCACTAGCCTGGGACTTGGCCTTGCAGCCATCGTCGAGACGCAGGTTGTGGAGAGAACCGCGAGGACCGGTGACGACGGCGAGGTTCTCGGCTTCCGGGCTGCGCTGTATTTCGCCGCTGCCGTGGCCCTGATCGGGCTACTTCTCGATGTGCTCTTTGTGAGGATGCCCAAAAATGAACGCGAGGGTTGGGAGGATGAGGACCCCGCCGTCCCGGATCAGGTTGAACTCCCAGAGGCCTCCACCACATCGGCATCCCGTCTTGGTGTCACGAGGGACTGAGAAACAGGGCTATGGGTCGAGTACTACGGCTCGATCGAGGCACAACAACGTGAGTCCTAAATCGACTTTTGTATGGCGCGTCTGTTGTCACTCTCGACAGTTATATTTGTGTGTGGACTTGACCCGCTCCGAGAAAGGTGAAAAATTGGCAGCCTTTTCTATTGTTCGACAATAATGTATCCTGGATACGAAGTTGGAATTTCGCCGCACACGGTCCTCATAACAACATCTATGATTTAAAAACTCAGCCTCATTTTCCGCAAAGCAGGTGCCATTTATTCGCACTCTAGATTTGAAAGCGATGACTCTTTTCCCATTCGTACAACATGGGTATGGCCAGATCACGCGCCGTGGTACCGCAACAGAGGACCTCATCTTTCTTTCAACGACCGTCATATGTTATTTCCAGATCTCACGCCTCTAGGGCATGATCGCTCCGGACGAAAATGTTGTTCTTCTCCACCACCCAACGACCGCCACCACCACCAGCAGTGTTACTGTCTAAATCGTCGTCATTACTACGACCGAATGGCTTGCCCTTGGATAAAAGGTACTTCTGAGCCAGGTTCCAGAAGCCCCTTTGATCCGCGTGATCCTCGACTTTGCACACTCTGAGCCCCCCTTCTGCGCCCCTGAAGCGATCTCGAAGGCTCTCTTCCATATTGACTCTACGATTCGTAGTGCTAGCGACTTCCAACGAGCATGGTGTTGACGCTCGCGTTGCACCCGCATCGGACTGCCTGCAAGACAGCCGCGACGACGAAGAAGACGACGGGGGTCTGGTACGTGAGATCCCGCAGTCTCCAGGCACCACCGCCGCCGTTGAGGTGAGCATCCTCGCGAACAGGTCCCGGTACGCATCGTCGCGCTCGAGCCACAGGTCGGCCATGTTGACGTGCCTCATGATGCCGCCTCCTTCACCGCCCTTCAGCACCGGATCCGCGGCCGTGGGCACGACTTGTACCACGAGCCGTTCGATGTGGGTGGGCAGGCTTGCCAGCAGCATCTTGAAATGCGACGCCAGCGGGAAGACGGCGACGTACTGCAGCTCGGAGATTGTGCGTGGGAGCAGTGCCGCTGTCGAAAGCTCTGGCAGCGGAGCTGGTGACGATGACGATGAAGAGCTCGGTCGTGAAGGAGGAGCTTGGCCGCCAATCCCCAGGATGGTCGGGATTATGGAGGGGGCTCTTTCGTTGAAGAACTCGTACGCACGATATGCAGGAAGAAAAGAGCCTTCGTTGAGTAGGATAGACGTCCAGGGATAACGCCACAGTGCGAGGGGCCCAGTGGCTCGTGGCGACGCGGTTGGCAGTCCAATCTCATGGTTCTGGTCGGAACACTCGAGTGTCCGGGGCCAAGCAGGCTGATCGCCTGCAATGTTCATCTCGGGCATGCTCTTCTTCCCGTGCCTCGCCAAGGAGAGTACATGATAGGGCATTTCGAAAGTGATATGCTCGTCAGTACTCCGGGGGCAGTTGAGCAGTGCAGCCAATGTCCGTGGAGGGGCAACAATCGTCAGCCGTTTGGGAGAAATAGAAGAGAGCAGTCGAGCCCAGAGCATTCCCACCGGCCCATCGACTGAAGTCTCCGGATCTGATCTATCGCTCTCCGTAGCACCCGTGCCATTCAGATCATCGCAGGCTCTGTGAACCAGGACGGTGAACGTCTCGACGTGATGTGCCAGGCTGTTGAAATCCAGGAAGTCGAGCAGCGCGGCAGCATCAGTGTAGATATTGCCGCCAAAAGCCGCCCGAGGTTTCCAAACCACCTCACGGAAGAGCCTGGGCAGGGCAAGGGCACGCCATCTCTTGTCTACACGCGAGATGGACTTGACTGTGGCGAGAGAAGACGACCTTGCGTGGTTTGCCGCGATGCAGCGAGGGTCGAGGTCTCCCACCATGCATGTACGCGGTTGCTCGTAGAGCCACTGTGTAGACGTTTTGGGCGGCCCCAAAGCATCAAAGATCTCCATGAGAAGCTCGCTGGGGAGGTCTCTGAGCGAGGATGGAGGCGGCATCTTGAATTCGGGATCTAAGTGGATATGCCGAGGCTCTGGTCTGTTTTGGCGGATGATGATTCACAAAGGGCAAATAGGAAGAAGTCCAGTGTCCTGTAGTTTGAGGAGCGTCTAAGGAGGAGTTTAGGGAGTTTCAGATGCTCGATATTGAAATTTCGCCAATATGTCCAGAAGCTGCGTACTTCCACATGTCAAACATAAAGTGCCAAAATGTCTGTGTGAAACTCAAACCTTGCTCATTTCCATGATACATGCCAACCGCAAGCTGTTGGGGCAGTTCTTATCAATACTCTGCAGCATTTCCTGAAGCAAGTTGTGAAGCAGGGTATGCAGCAACTTCGGAAGCGATGATCGCCGTGACGTGCATGTGCCAGCAGGGATCATTCCTGGCAGCTCACATCCCTGTGCTCTGCATTTCTGCAAGATGCGCCATCCCTTATCTTGGAGGAAGACAGCCTTGAACCTTGTTTGCGTATGAGAGAAGAGATTCCAATCTGGGGGTCGATTGAAATGCCGAGGTCTAAAAATATCAGCCCCTTGCACGATGTCATGATGGGTGGTATCCTGCTTGTTGATGGTGGCTGGTCCGCTTATGCTCAGCCATCTCAATGACGAGCCCCTACAGAGCTTCCGTTGAATGTGGCAGGCAAAAGCCGGAACTGAGTCGAGGAAGCAACAGTGTTTGGTCGAGACGTCATCGCATGTGCGCGTGGTGGGTGAAATGGCAGTTGCCGCCGCTTGGGCTGTGCTGCTCCTTCTATTTGCTCCGTCGCCGAGGTTTCTACAAACAAAAATGTCCAAGTTCGCGATATTGACGCCAAAACACACAATCATTCAGTCACCCATCTACAGCTTCTCCAGTCGACTCTTGCGCAGAATCTCCTCGCCAAAACGAGCCATCTCGAACTTCTTGACCTTGCCGGACCCTGTCAAGGGCACATCCGACGGAACCCCCTCCTCACCAAGCCAGAAGATGTGTGCGGGAGACTTGTGCCGACCCAGCTTCTGCCGGACCCAATCTCTCATCTCGTCCGCCGTTGGCCGACTCTCGGGCGTCTCGCTGTTCAAGAACGCACACACCACCTCGCCGTAGTGCGCATCTTTGAGCCCCGTCACGATGGCCTGGGTGATGCTCGGATGCGCCATCAACCTCTCCTCAATCTCGAGCGGATAGATATTCTCGCCACCGCGGATGATGATGTCCTTGAAGCGCCCGGTGATCGTACAGTACCCTTCGTCAGTGAAGACAGCTTCGTCGCCCGTGTGAAGCCATAGTACGCCTGCCTCGTCCCGAATCATGACCTCCGCTGTCTTCTCCGAGTTGTTCCAGTAGCCGGCCTGGAGCTGGTACCCTGCGATGCAGAGCTCGCCGCGGCTTCCAACAGGGACAATATTGCCTTCGTGGTCGACAATCTTGGCCCTCGCGTGCGGCATCAACGTGCCAACCGTGGTCAGCCGCTGCTCGATTGCGTCGTCTGTGAACGCGTTGAAGCAGGTCGGCGACGCTTCTGTCAGCCCGTAGCTGCTGGTGAACTCTGTCATTCCGAACCTGTCCACCATGAGCTCCATTAGATATCGCGGCACTGGCGCACCAGCCACGATGCCAGTCCGCAGGTTACTGCAGTCGAACCCTTCCGGCAGAGGCAGGTTGAAAATCGTATCGAACATTGCCGGCACTCCATGCACGGCCGTGCACCGCTCATCCGAGATCGCCCGCAATACCGCCGCCGGGTCAAAGGTCTCTTCTGGATAGACGATCTTGGCACCGTGTGTGATGACAGCCATCATACCGAGCACCAGACCGAAGCAGTGGAACATTGGCGGCGGGCAACACAAGATATCTTCCGACGAGAGGCGCATCCGATCGCCGATGAACCGAGCATTGTTGACAATGTTGTGGTGCGTCAGCATAGCTGCTTTGGGCAGGCCTGTCGTCCCGCTCGTGAACTGCAGGTTGCACACGTTGTGCGGCAACACCTTGCGGCCCAGACGATACAGATGCCCATTGCTCACACGACGTCCTTGCTTGATTAGGTCGTTGTATGTGGGATACCCGCTCGACTCGCCGCGCAGAATGACAATATTCGGAGTGCTCTGCTGTTGCTGCTTCGAGGTCTTGACGTCTTGCTCCTGAGCCTCTAGTTCCGCAAGAAGCTTGGTGTTGTCGATTTTACCGATCTTCTTGGTCGTGAAGAACACTTTGCAATCTGGTTCAAACGCGCGGTGACGAGTTGGTCAGTTGGTGTGTCCAGAAGCGATGAGTTCTTGGGGAGCATACCTGCGAAGCTGAGGGCATATTGCGCCTCGGTCGGTGTGTACGTGTTGTTGAGAATCACCAGGATGGCCCCAATCCGAGCCACAGCGAAGAAGACGGCAGCATACTGCTCGCAGTTGCCAGCCATGATGCCGACCCTGTCACCAATGCCGATGCCAAGGGACATCAAGCTCCTCGCTAGCTGCGAGCTCTGCTGATTGAGCTCATTGTAGGTCCAGCGAGCACCTGTCCACGGTGTGACGATGCATTCTTGGTAGCCGTGGTGCTGGCATTGCAGGTCAAGGAGCTCGCCGAGTGTCAGGTCGACCAGAGGCGGATCTTGAGGGCCATGTAGCAGGGAAAGAGGCTGTTGGTCCTGCCTCGTCGCAGGTAGGCTGTGGGTAATCTGCTCGGTTGACATGATAAATATTTCACGTCCGCTGTGAATTTTATTCAGAAATCCGAATCTTTCCACAAGAACTTGCGCCAGAAGTTGAAGTCCGAGCAACACGACAACAATAGTGCGCAAGCCACGACATTCCCAACGACTTATTATTCTGCAGCCGAGTCGGGAGCGGTGCCCGGCTGCTCCACCAGCTCCTCGTCCGAGCCATCATGTTCGCGCTAGAAGTCCCGCCTCTAGCTTCTGGCAAGAATCGAGCAAGGGTCCATCCTATAGCGGAGCTGACATGCCGCAAGCCATCCGATGGTATAGCTGCAGCGTCCCATCTCTCAGCCGCCCTTGAGGGAAAACTCTGCTCAAAGTACCGCGAGGTACCTGCGAGTACTCTGGTGTGACAAGCAGAGAATGCCACCTGCCAAAGCGGGGCGTGGGGAACCGCAGGCGCGGGATCAGCACGGCCGGACTCTGCTCGGTCGACAGGGTCGGTCCAGCAGGGACTTCGGCACGTGCGGAGGGTGGATGCGGATCACCACGCGCGAGACGGAATGACGGAACTGATGACGGATGCAAACAACAGGATCTCAAGCTCCAAAGAGACTCAGCACAGGAAGACCAAGCTGCCCTTGACGAGTTCACGAGGTCGTGCTGCTGCGAGACCTCGGAGCAAGGCCATCGCAACGCCGACGTGCAGGGTGAAAAGTGCAGGGTACCTGCCGCTCCGTACTCGTCTCGCGAATGAAAATATTTGCTGTGTGGCCTGCGCGCGGACAAGGGGCAGAGAGCAGGGCAGGGCCGCCACGCAAAAACGGGCGGTCGGCAGGCGATGCAGGATCATCGGTCATGATGGCTCGGGCACAGTCGGATCTGATAAGATTTGATTGATTTGATTACGGCACTTCGCGCGGATCGGCCCCCACCAGCCTGAATCAGACAGCCAAGGGGTCCACCGCCACCAATCAAGACCCCGGCCAGCATCCACTTTGAGAGGTCCACGTCTGAAGAGTCCCCTCCTCCCCTAGGGTACTTACCTAGGGTAGTCCATTGTTGCAGCACGCCCCCCCTTTCCAAAAGTGCCTCATACTGCTAGCCTGCTGTTCGGGCACGGAGGAACATGGTCGGTTGCGTACACCTGCATATTAGGGCGGAGGGGGAAGGGCGGAGGGGGTGTGAAGATGGCGAGCAAGGACCGTCCAGGCTTGTCGTATCCTGCTCGCTGATCCCCTGGCATGCAAGCCCTGATGGGCAAGTGTACCTTGACACACCAGACCTCAGCTCCGGCAGCATCTGTCTCGACACGCTGGCCGACTCGCGATGTCCGAGTCTCCGATATCGGGTCGCCTCCATTCATTCAGAGCTCTTTCTCTCTAGCTTGCATAGACGCCGCCCTTGCACGACAACCTCGTCTAGGTAAGGGCCCTTGGAAACCCTGTTGTGTGTACATCGTCAAGAGTACGACATGCTGCACGTGTCTCACGGACCAGGCCTGCTGGCTGGACAGTCCCGCGAGAACATCTGAATTGCACGATGCCCCGTATGCAGCGCTTGGTAAATATATCTTTTCATAATTCTATGGGTATCGTCATGAATCTCGTCTATCATGCACGTGGTGCTACTCTATCATGTTATGCTTCGTAGGCCCCCAGGGGAGGGCGTATTCGTATCGTGAGGATGCGCGTTATGCAATGCGGCAGACACGCAATCTATATGTTGGTCAAGATGACACCGTTGAACGGTCCAAAAACAACAAACGCGAGTTCAGCATGCAAAAGAACAAGATGCCCGCCCAAAAAAAAAAAAAAAAAACACCAAAAAGGGCAAAGTCGCCACAAAGGACTCCAAGCCTTCGCGCCCCGACATGAATTAAGTCGCGGACGAGGGAGCGAGCAAGCAATCAGAGGACGGTCCCCTTGACCTGGCTGGACCCGCTGACACTGACGTCCCGCCAGACCACGACGGCCGCGATCTCGAACAGCGAGACGAGCGCGCCTGTGATGCACATGCGCACCTGCGCGAGGTCATACGCGGCGATGACGGCGGCCCGGATCGGGTGGCCCATCGGGTAGCTGAGCTGCTTGGCCAGGTCGGCCGCGATGGCCGCGCGCTCCGGGGCGGAGAGCTGCGGGAGGAACTCGGCGAGGGCGTTGGGAAGGGTGCTGTTCCAGATGGCGCCGCTGAGGGAGCTGCCCATCGCGGAGCCGACGTACGACGCGAGGGACAGCAGGGCGAGGACCGACGCCAGCTGCCCGTGGTTCGCGACCGACATGACCGCCATCTGGCAGCAGATGACGAGCGAGGAGCCGCCGATGGTGATGAGTACCTGCACGGCGACGAGCCAGCCTAGGTGCGTGTCCGGGCGGCGCACGAGGATCATGGCGATGCCGCCAAGGATGTGCACGGGGAGGGCAGCCCAGGCGATCCACTTGAAGCGGTCGGAGCGACGGATTAGATATCCCACCACGCCAGCCCAGATGCACGAGCCGAGCCCGTAGATGTGACCGATGTAGCCAGCCTCGGTGATGCTGAGGTCGTGGACAACCTGGAGGTAGGATGTGTAGTAGCCGTCCCAGGAGAAGTAGGCGATGAAGATGACAATCTGGAGCAAGCACGCGCCCGCGACGTTGCGGGAGAATAACAGGGAGAAGTCGAGTACCGGCCTCCTCGCTTGTCGTTCGTGCATCGCAAACATGGCCATGAAGATGAAGCCTGTGGTGACGAGGAAGGCGTTTGTGTGGAAGTCCTCGCTGCTCGTCGAGCCGACCAGCGAGAATGGGACGAGGATCAGAGTCAAGCCGAAGGTGATGAGGACGATTCCAAAAGCTATATGAATACAGAGTTAGAGAATGTTCCCCTCAGGTAGTTGAATGGTGAATTCTTACCGTCGTTGTCCTGGAGGACTTTTGACAGCCTCTTTGCCGTCCATCGCTCTGTCTTCGGTCCTGCAACGAGCAGTCCACGAGCTTTCGCTTTTTGGACATTGCCCAGCAAAATGGCCAGCACGGGTATTGACATGATGACGAAAAGCAGTGCTGACGACACAAACGCCCAGCGCCAGGTACTATAGGTGTAGAAGAGCTTCGCAAGGATGGGCCCGATAAAGGTCGTGAGCAGTGCTGGCGAGGCGTTGAACGCGAATGCGATGGATCGGTTCTTGAGGGACGACGTGTCGGCAACAATGATGTCGAGAACATAAGAGAAACCGCTGATACCGATTTGGTAAACGACCTAGAGAGATCAGCGAAATTGTTTGTGGAAATCATGCAGGCTTTAAAGGTAAGTCTCCTTACCTCGGACGCCGCGTATTGCTTCACATTGGAGCTGAGAGCCATGAGGATGAGGCCAGTGGTGGCAAGGAAAATCATGGCGGCCAGGCCTTGGGGTCGGCCCCAGCTATCAATCATGCGAGCGACAGGAAGCTTGAAGACTCCAGACATCACTGACGCCACGATCCCGATCGTGGGGATCAGAGAATGTGATGAGAATTCGCTGACGACATAAGGCATGAGGTTGGACATGATCTGCCATTGCAACGTGTTTGCGAACGAGCACATGAAGATGCTGCATGGCAGTCAGCATCGAGTTGATCTCGTTAAGAGCGAGACCATGACGGCGAGGTTGACCTACAAGCAGTACGCGAGAATGAGAGCACTCTTGGTCCATACCAGGTTGACTGCATCGGCCTGCTGCACGCCATCTGGGGAGTCCAGGTCGAGTTCATCTTGGGCCGGCCCTATGTCTACGTGACAGTCGCCCTTGTCGCTCGTGGATGACAGAGATCCGTATGAAGGAGGAGGGCATTCTGCGATGCCAGTGCTGGATGTCGAGCCGTTTCCGAGCAGTGGCTCTCGCGCATATTCGTTTGTCGACATTGCATCTACGCCGTTCTCGATATGATGCGTGAGAGGTCAGCTCCCAGGCTGTAAGAGTAGCATCAAGTTCACGAAAGGGGCTCGAGGAGCACGGGACGGGACGGGACGGACGAGGTGCCGGGGTTATTATGAATGTCACATTACGACGCGGACGAAACACCATCAGCAGACAAGGCTGACGAGGGCATGGCCAACATGGGAGTAGGGCCACTGTCAGCTGATTGTGCCGAGCGCCCGCCCGCGCTTCGCAGCCAGCCATGTCGTCGCAAGGCCGCAGGACTGCAGGCCCTGCTTGACGCAGTCGATCGCCGTGCCTGGAGTGATGGCCGATGATTGGCAAGCTGCGGCAGGCAGGAGATGGAGCTGGCGGGCTGAGTTGCCTGAAGGGTGAGTCAGGTGGGCAATGCAGGGATGGGTGCCGTGCCCATCATGCGTTGTCCGATACCTGCGCCCACTAAAAAGCAAACCACAATGGGAAACAGGGCGAGCAAGTCGATTGCCATCAATGCTGCAGGCCGGCGAGGGGCTGGAGATGGAGTGCAGCACGCACTGAAGAGCCGCGATGGTGCGCAGGTGAGGGCAGGTCGACGGGTCACTCTGGCGGTGACAATCACTGGCTGGCCTAGCCTTGATGCCTGAAGATGGCGGGGTGAGGACGCTGCTGCGGGCCGTGGCTCCCTGCGCATGAAACACCACGCCGATTGTCAAACAGGCACTTTCCAGGCCAGAGATGACAACCGCGATGTCTGGACACAGCAGGCCGCTTCTAAGCGTGCTTCCTCGGCCATGAAGGCGATCTCGCGTCGCAGCCTCGGACGGGCTTCCAGTCTTGCGCACGACAGCACTGCGTCCCCTTCGGATTCTGAGAGCGCGACACAACGCTGCCACCAACCCCGCAGCCGCCCAGTGGATCGAGCACAACCCGCCCAACCTCTCCACCAGCCGCTTCCTGAAATGCTCAACCTCGCTGCCGATGTTCTGGACAGCGGGAAACAGCATAGGTCTGTGGACATGTTGATGTAGTGCTGCATACTTTGGAACAGCACACACCAAAGCAACAAGCACACCGAAGCAAGATCCTCACGACTTGTCCCGGGGTGGAAGCCAGTCTTTCCGACGGGAGACAGACCAGCCCCGTGACGTCGTCGTCGCAGACTAGGGCCGCGCCACGACGCATGACCGCCCACTGGGCCCCAAGCCGCTTGCGCCATCGCACAACACTGTGGGAGTGGAGGCCAGCACGAACCTCGACAAGTCTCGGACAGTCGAAGCAATCCTCAGCGACCTTGCGTATCCAGAGGAGCTTGCACTCGAAGCCGTGGAGCTTGCCAAGAGGAATGGTGCCATCTGATAATTACGCAGTGCTCCGTGCCTCGCGTGCTTGAGCAGTTGGTCGAGCCGAGCCGACGCCTGCCCGCCAAGCTCGTGCTGGAGATCTGCGGGTGGTGCGTCGGAACGTGCGGTTTCCTGCGGGCTTTGCCCGTTACAGGCACCCCTCCGCCCACCTCCGCGGCCAGCGATGGACTCAATCTTATCAGATCCTGCCAGGCTCCGCATCACCACGCTAGCGTCGCCCATCCTTGCCCCAGGTCCCTCGACTTTTCTGCCCTTCGCCCGTCCGAAGCCGCTCCGCCCCGGGACCGGGGGGGCCTTCTCGGTGTCCACCAGAGGGCTCCCGAGGTCACTGCTTTGCGTGCTTTGCAGAAGAAGACAGGACAATGGAAAGTAACAGTCATTGCTCAGGAGCTGAAGCCGAAAGCGGCATCAAGTTCGAGTCGAGCGGAGCACGCAGTGCGTGTCCTCCCCGCTCAGTCTAGAGGTGTCCTACTGCACGATGATGCCGTCTTGGAGCATAGCCAGCGGCAGTTCCCACCAGAGACGGACAGCCATACGACGGTAATCAATCTCGATCCACCTCACAAGCAGTAGCCCCTTGGCGTGGCCCTGACCCTTCCCGCACCCGTGGCCGTTGCTGCTCCTTCGGTGGACCCTGCTTTCTGTCGAGGGTTGTCCTAGACTCGGCACCCCGAATGAAAATCTTCAGCACGCACGTCTGACTTTACGCTTCACCTGCTACTCGGCGACGCGCATCTTCTCGCTCTTCTTAGGGCATGACTATGTGTTGAAGAGGCCCGTCACCAATCAGGCACGCCTCGAAACCTGCAAGATGAGCGGACAATCCGAGTCGTCTCCGACTGGCCAGCCTCAGGTTGGTGAGAAGCCCCAGAACCCTTCTGAGAACAACGACGGGGTCATGGCTGTGGCCGACAGCAATGCAACCAAGGTTTCGAAGAAGGAGCCGTCGAGAGTCTCCCAGGTAAGTCAGGCATTGTGTTGTACGCAAGCACGAGAATCTTCTGACTGACTGGCCACAAGACGCTGCGTGGTCTCTTCCGATACTTCCGTCTTTTGACCTACGGCGAGCCAACCAATACCGATATTGCACTGTTAATCGGTGGTACCGTTTTTGCGATTATCGCCGGCATACCATTCCCACTCCTCGGAGTTCTCCTCGGTCAAGTCATCGACGATCTCAATGCCGCAACCTGTGGGATCAATGCGTCGGCTGCACCGTCGCCAGAGCTCCAGCAGTCGACCAACCAGAAGATCATCTACGTTGTGGTGGTCGGCCTGGTGCAGTTCACCTGCGTCTACGTCCACACAACCTGCTGGTGCCTTTTTGGCGATCGGCTCGCCCATCGGCTGAGAGAGAAATACTTCCGCTCCATTCTCCGCCAAGAGGTATCATATTTCGACAAGCTTCCTGCCGGCGAAGTTTCCTCACGGCTGAGCGCAGACATTGCGACAATCAAAAGTGGTACATCTGAGAAGGTCGGCACGTATATCGGCGTCTCGTCCATGTTCGTCACGGCGTACATTATCGCCTTCATCAAGGATGCCCGACTGGCTGGCATGCTTCTCTTTCTCTTGCCTGCTTTCATGCTCATGACCTGGGTCGGTGGTCACTTTGTGTCCAAGCATGCCACGTCAGCCTCGGAGTCTCTTGCAGGAGCCTCATCCGTGGCCATGGAGTCTCTATCAAACGTAATGGTAGTCCACGCGTTCCGGGCCAACGACCGCCTCGAGTCAAAGTTCGCTTCCAGCTTAGAAGGCGCTAAGACTCACGGCATCAAGAAGGCCACCGCGGCTGCCTTCCAGTCTGGCCTGTTGTACTTCCTTGCCTTCTCGGCAAGCGCTCTGGCCTACTGGAAAGCCGGCCAGACGATCGCAGACACCGTGGCTGGTTTCGGATCGGGCAACTCGGTCGGAAATACCTATACGGTCATATTCCTACTGGTCGATGGTAAGCCTCATCTTAATCCTCAATAGCCAGCATCCTGCATACTGACGAAGCCATCACAGCATCTCTCATCCTTAGCCAGATTTCACCCTTCCTCCAGTTCTTTGCGTCGGCTTCAGGTGCCCTTGAGAAGCTCGAAGCCGATATGGACCGACCTTCACAGATCGACGGCACTGCCGACAGCCAAAGTGACAAGATCGAAAACTTTACCGGGGCAGTCCGTCTTGAAAAAGTTCACTTCAACTATCCCTCAAGGCCAGACGTCAAGGTTATCCAGGACGTCACTCTTGATTTTCAAGCAGGACAGCATACAGCCATTGTGGGTCTCTCTGGAAGCGGAAAGTCTACGATCGCAGGCCTAGTTACCCGCTTGTATGATCCTCTCGAGGGTTCGGTCAGCATCGATGGGCACGATCTCAAGAACGTCAATGTCAGACACCTGCGTAGCTTCATCGGACTCGTTCAACAGGACCCACTCCTCTTGGATAGATCTCTTCTTGAGAACATCGCACTGGGCCTGGTCAACTCGAGTCGGCCCGAGCACGACGCACTGCAAAAGACGCTTCTCGGCACTCAGTTGGAAAAAATTGCCGAAGCCGTTCGCTCCGGGAAGGATCTCGAAGAAGCGGCACGCGAGGCTGGTCCTGAAGCCCTCGATATCGTCCGCTTGGTTCAGCATGCTGCCGACCTGGCGGACGCCGACATCTTCCTTGGCAACCTTGAGTTCGGTTTTGGCACTCTCGTTGGCTCTAATGGTGATCTCCTCAGTGGCGGTCAAAAGCAACGAGTTGCATTGGCTCGTGCTTTAGTCAAAGACCCCAACATTCTTGTCCTCGACGAAGCCACTTCCTCCTTGGATTCAGCCAGCGAGCTGCGCATCCAAAGTGCCATTGAGAATGCCACCAAGGGTCGGACTGTCATCTCGATTGCCCATCGCTTGGCGACAGTTCGCAACGCAGACAAGATTGTCGTGATGCGAAACGGGAAGGTTATCGAGCAGGGTTCTCACTTTGAGCTCCTGGCCAAGGACGCCGATTATGCAGCGCTCGTCCGCCTCCAATCTATCGGCTCCGAGACTTCCAGCACCACGACTGCCAGAAACTCAAAGAGCCTGGATTTTGATCCCGAAAAGGTCGCGCATGCTCTCAAGGTTAGATCGAATGCCAGCAATGAGAAGGAGACGTCTCCCGCTCCGGAGGACAAGCCCGCCTCGGAAAAGGACGATGAGACGACAACGCCCCGCCCCGCTTGGCAGTCGATCAAGAGCATGGGCTCAATCTCGCGGCCATATGTGTTGTGGATAGTTGTCGCTATGCTCGCGGCAGCTGTCGTGGGTGGCACTTACTCTGGCTCGGCTGTCATTTTCGGCAACATCATTGGTGCATTAAGCCCTTGCAACACTCCCGACGCGATCCGTATGGCGGGAAGCTTCTTTGGTCTCATGTTCTTTGTCCTCGCCGTTGTCGAGTTCTTTGCCAACGGCATCAGCTGGTCATTCTTTGGTGCGGTTGCAGAGAGGGTCCTATACAAGATCCGCATCCTGACGTTCCGCTCACTGTTCGAGCAAGACCTTCAGTGGCATCAGTCCAAGGGCAGAACACCCTCCGGACTGTTGACCTTCTTGACTACTGACTCTGCGTCGATTGGTGCACTTACTGGGTCGATCATTGGAACTATCTTTTCCATCGCTATCAACTTCCTCGCTGCCATCATCCTATCCCACGTGGTCGCCTGGAAAATCGCAATCGTATGTCTGGCAACCGTCCCGCTGATGCTCGGTGCTGGCATGCTGCAGATGGTCGTCCAATCCCGCTTCAACGAGCGACACGAGAAGGCCTTTGAAAAGTCCGTCGGTATCACGGTCGAAGCGGTCAACTCTATCAAGACAGTTGCCGCGCTCTCTATCGAGCACGAGGTCATGAACACCTATCGCCGTGCTCTGGATGCGCCGCGCAAGGAGTTCACCCGCTCTAGCATCTACTCCAACTTCTACCTGGCCATCGCCTTCAGTATGAACAACTTCATCTACGCGCTGCTCTACTGGTGGGGCTCGACGCTCATTGGCCGCGGCGAGTACACGCAGACGCAGTTCTTCATCGTCCTCATTGCCCTGCTCGTAAGCGCTCAGCTTTGGGGCTCCGTCTTCACCCTCTCGGCAGAGGTTACACGAGCCGGCCGCGCTGTGGGCCGCATCTTCGATCTGATCGATCTTGGCTCAACCAAGTCATGGAACAGCAAAAACCTTCAGCCACGCGACACCGAGGCGGCGGTCGAGTCGAAGCGTGCGGCTGGTACAGTCGGCGGCGGCATGCCAGTCAAGTTCAACAACGTGCACTTCTCCTACCCTGCTCGGCCAGGCCGCGAGGTCCTCAAGGGTCTCGACCTCGACATCCGCGCAGGCCAGTTCTGCGCACTCGTCGGTCCCAGCGGTGCGGGCAAGTCGACCATCGTCTCCCTGCTCGAGCGCATGTATCAAGTCTCCTCCGGCAGCATCGAGGTTGACGGGTTAGACGTTACTGCCAAGTCGGAGCCGCTCTTCCGCGACGACATTGGTCTGGTCCCCCAGGACAGCGTGCTGTTCGAGGGCACGATCAGGTTCAACATTGCGCTCGGTGGCCGCCCCGGCACTGAGCCGACGGATGCCGAGATCGAGCAGGCCTGCAAGCTTGCCAACATCCATGAGACTATCGTCGCCTTGCCGCAGGGTTACGATACCAACGTGGGTCCTAACGGCGGACAGCTCTCCGGCGGTCAGCGGCAGCGACTTTCCATCGCCCGCGCGCTCGTGCGCCGGCCGCGGATGCTGCTGCTCGACGAGTCGACGAGCGCGCTGGACGCCGAGTCCGAGAGGCTGCTGCAGGACGGGTTGGAGAAGGCAGCGCGGGGCATCACCGTTGTTGCGATTGCGCACCGCCTGCACACGATCCGCCGTGCTGATGTTATTTTCCTGGTCGAGGACGGTCGGTGTGTGGACCGCGGCTCGCACGAGGAGCTGCTGGAGCGTAGTGAGAGTTATCGGGTCAATGTCATGCATCAGACTCTGGACGGGTGAGGAGGAAGTGGTCCGCTCGTCACGAGATGCAGAAGAGTCGAGTATGTGGCTGGGCAAAAATAAAAGTGAAAGTGAAAGTAGCTTGTATAATTAATCGACAGTTTTTGAATAGCATGTGCGAAAATCATGGGTATTAACATTAAAAATTTGGGTTAAGTTATGTCCTCTGGGTTTTTGTTGACGTGCCATCATCCTCATATTTATCCATGTCTCGCGCCTGCACGGCTCCAGCAGACCAGACACACAAGGTCCTCGGTTGAAGGAAAAGCACGTGAATATCCTCTTGCGCGCGCCATGTTTGACAGCCAAGTACATTACACAAGAGCGAATCATAATTCAGTCATTCTTGCCCTTCTCCCCCGACCCCGCTCCGCGACCCCCGACGATCGTGCTGCTCCCATCACCACTGCTGCTACTCTCGTTCCCGCGCCCTTCACGCTCGAGTATCCCCTTACCACCACCACCACCATTGACTTCGAAGCTAAAGTCCACCATGCCCACCAGCTCCCCGACATCGCCTGCCAGGCCCGCGAGGTCGTCGCAGATGAGCGTCGAGCAGACCTGCAGCACCGCGAATTCGGCGTACCCGGCGTCCATCATATGCCGCGCGTCGAGCAGCTCCAGGCCTTTGCGGTTCCCGTCGCTGTCCTGCATGTCCTCGAGCATCCTCGTCAGCGCGTAGGGTTTCGGCAGGGGCAGGTTGGGCGGCAGCGCGTGGCCCGAGTCGAGCGCGTTGGAGAGCAGGACGAGCGTGCAGATGATTGTGTCCTGGGTCGGGTTCGTCGATGAGAGCAGTCGGCGGATCGCGCGGACCCAGCTGCCCTCGGTTCTTCTGCCGGATCCTCTTCGTCCTCCTTCTTGTTCTTCCTGTTCTTGTTCGGAGGTCGTGCCCGAGCCCACGCCCCGCCTGTCGGGGGATATGCACGGGTGCGTATCGATGGTGTGCTCGATGAGCGTGATGTAGCTGTTGATCCGCATCGCCCGCATGATGACGTCCTCGTACACCTCGCGCGGGAACTCGCCGCCGATCGTGGGCTCCCAGCGCTGGAACTCGGCGTGCTGCCGCAGGCTCGGCAGGAGCAGCATCAGCTTGCCGCTCAGCTGGCGCTGCTGCTTGGCCAGCGCGTGCGCGAGAGTGCCCTTTTTCTGGCTCGAGCCCGCGACGTCGACGACCTCTTCGTCGAGGGTGACACGCATCTTCTCCTTCATGACGCCAAAGTACTTGGCAAGCAGGAAGAGCGTCGCCGCGAGGTCCTGCCGCAGCCAGGTCCGGTCCGTCTGCGGGGAGGGGAAGATTGTCCAGAGGAAGGCGACGAAGCAGCCGCCCGCTACCGTGGCGAGGCGGTAGGGTGCTAGTTCGTAGATGCTGCGGACGGGTAATGACGTGTGAGTTTTTCCCAAGTACTGGACGGAGGTTGAACTTCACTTTGACAAGGGATAACTCACGGGTAGTACGGCTGCCCTGTCCGCTCCGCCACCGCGAGGCCGAGCTTGGCTGTCTGCAGCTCATAGCCGATGATCATGACGTGCGTGACGATGCAGATGATGGACGCCTGGATGAAGGCTGGGTACTTGAAAAAGAAAATGTACTCGACAGCGAGGAAGAGGAAGAGGAAAACGAGCACACCCGGCGTCCGCCCGTCGACGATGTAGTAGTTGACAATGGAGAGCACCATTGCGACCACAGTGCCGCCGACGCGACAGAGGAAGCCGTGTATCGACTGGCCGGACGCTGTTTGTGGAATCCACTGTTAGTCAAAAGGTGATTTCGCCACAGAGGAGGCAAGGACGATGGCCTGGGTAGGCCTGCAACACAAAAGTACTCACTCTGCGTCATGGCCAGGGCGACCATGATCATGGCCCACACGAGCCGCTGCTGTTGGAAGAAGACATGCGAATCCTCGAGAAACGCGACAATGCCGATCGTCATGGTCGCGCACGCCACGCGCAGCCCAAAAGCGGACTCCCTAGACGAGACCACCTTCGACACCGAACGCAGCACGTTTCCAGCCTTCTGCCACGACGTGGTCGGCGGCCGGTGCTCCGGGTCGCGCTTGGAGAAGCCGCTGCCCGTGTAGACGACCGCGAGGCCCGGGTCGAACAGGTCGGCGTTCTGGTCCTGCGAGCGGTCCTTGTTCTCGAGGACGCCCGTGATCCACTGCTTCAGGCGCTTGGCCTTCGGCACGACAATGTGGTTCTTCGCCAGGCTGCCGTCCTCGAGGCGGTTGTCGGCGTACTCGACGAGCTTGAGGACCGCCACGCCCGCGGCCTGCATCAGCGTTTCAATGTATAGCAGGACAAACAACTGCTGGCGCTCGTGCTTGTGCTTCACCTCGTCCTGGGAGAATATGGCAATGTCCTCCAAGTTATCGTGCGCGAGGCCGTTCTCGCGCGCCCAAGCCACCAGGATCTCCTTGCGTACCGTGTGGAAGACCTGGACTTTTGTCCTGAGGACGTTGGCGAAGCCGCCGTCTCCCGGGTTGACCAAGTTGGCCTTTGCCGCCTCGACATCGACATCCGCCCGGTTCTTCCTGCCCTTGTCCTTGCTCTTCTTCGCGGCGTCCTTCGGCTTGGGCAGCAGCTCGAGCACCACGCCCGCGTGCTCGAGCCCCTGGTCGATGGCCTCGGCCAGGATGCGGAACGGCTCATGGAGCTGCTGCATGACGCCGTTCCACACGCGCTTCTCCTCCAGCTTGTCCGCCAGCAGGTCCAGGTCGGTGTTCTCGTCCGTGACCCACCCGCGCTTCTCGGCGATGCGCTGGAAGATATCAATGATGGTGCCGATGCCCGTCGTCGCGATGACAATCTCCCGCAGGATGACCGTGATGTGCTTGAAGTGTTTCGGCTGCAGCTTGCCCCACGCCACCTCACGCTGCGCGAAGGGCAGGTCGACCTGGATCTTGCCCATGAGCTCGCGGATCTTGAAGATGGTCTGCTTGACGGCCTCGGCCTCGGCGTGGGAGTTTGGTGCCGTGTTCTTCTCCTTGTTCTTGCCGTCCTCCTTCTTGCTCCGGCCGAATATATTCCTCTTGCTCTTCTTCTTGCTGGCAGCATCCTCGAGCCCCGTCGCCGCGCTCAGGTACGCGGGCACGGCAAACATGTCCTCTTTCTCCAGGCTCTCGAGGTACGCCTTCTCCTGCTTGACAATGCCCCTAAGCAGCATCAGCAGGCCCTTGAGCTGGCCGGACGCGACCATGCGGCTCGAGGTGGGCAGGATGAGGAGGCTGACGCCGAGCGCGAGCCCGAACGCGGTAAGCATAGCGACGTAGAGCTGCCTCATGAAGGCCTCGAGGGCCGGGACGCTCGTCATGAGCGGGCTGTACGTCGCCGCGATGTTGACCATGATGGTGTAGACGATGACGGGGATGTTGAGGCTCGGGTTGCGGGCGCGCAGCAGGTTCGACAACCAGATGTTGGCGAAGAGCCAGATGCCCGAGACGGCCGACTGGCTCGAGTTGTAGCCCGAGGGCCGCGTCTGGGTGTGCAGCCGTGCCTGGAACGCGGACCAGAGCGCGAGCACGCCGACGGCCGCGCCGATGCTCACGCCCAGCAGGTTCAGCAGGGTGGCCTGGAGGAACTTGCCGCGCGGCATGATGGGCATTGCGAGCACCGAGATGATGGCGATGACGTACCCGATCGTGCTGAAGTACGCGGCAATCGCATCGGCCTGGAACATGGCAAGGGCGACGGTCGGGGCGACCGCGCCCTTGAGGCACATGATGATGATGAAGGGCTCGATGCCAAGACGGGAGAGGAGGCCCTGCTTCGGAGCCGCGCCGGATGCTGCGGCCGCTGCGTGGCTCTTTGGTGGTGCCGGCGGCGTGGTAGGAGAGGCAGTGTCGGCGCTGCTGCCGTCGTCGTGGGCAGCAGCTGTTGCCGGGGGCCCGGCTGCCCCGTGAGCGACATCGTGATCGCCCTGCTGATGTTGTTGTTGTTGTTGTGCCTGTTCCTGTCGTTGCTGGGCGGCAGGGCCCGAGAGCCTTGCCGAGGCGCGTTCGGCCGCCGTGTCAGCCATTGGGTAGTGGCTGTCGGTATGTCGAGTGCTCGGGAGTGTCAGTTACCCTTGGCGAGCTGAGCTCATGGTCGGTCGGAGGGCGGGGAGAGCTTGAGGATGGAGATGCTTTTGCAAGGCCCGTCCGAGTGCCCTCCTCTTGAACCTTAACCAACACAATCCGACGCTTGTGGTGACGGCAAGCAACGGGGCTAGTCCCGCTATTACGCATGTCAGACTCGCTCATGTCCATGTCTCGCCTGCCCCCCGGTCAGAACCCCTGTCCCAGAACACGGGAAGAAGAATGTCTGACCAACACCCTCTTCTATGGACGTTTTAGCCAGGCGTCTCGCCCTCACGAGTTTGATGACCTTCTTGCCGGTGACACGATCACTTTGCTTACGTCTCATAGTCTGCTACGTCTCACGGGAGCCCCGGCCTAGGATGGAGCCGGTGCTGGTGGGAGTGACATCATTATGGAGAGCGCCTCAAGCAGTGGGAGACATCCTTGACCAAGACCTTGCTCCGTCGGCCGAGTCCTACCTAGACAGAGACATCGCTGTACATGTAAGAAAAACCAATATCGGTTCACAGCGGTCAATTAGTGAGCATGTCAACATGCACAGAGAGGTCACCGGACCAATGAGAACATACATATAGCATCGAAGTCAACCCAAGCATACTATTTCTCATGGTATATCAATAACCTCATTGCCCGCTTCTGCTACCATACAAAAGAAACCATTCTTAAAACAGGACCCATCAGTATCCATAGTCTACCCCATCGACTTTTTGAGCTTTTTCCAAACGAGAATGCGACAGTCCATAACCAAATACACGAACCTTGAGCTTGGTCTTTGCTTTCATTAATCATGGTAACGCCGTTGCGTATGCTCCGTTGCCCTCACCGATTCGTACCCAAACGTGCAACGCTGTTGTCAAGGAAGCAATGTGTATGCAAATCATGATACGAAACTGCACATTGTGGGCCCGCCTGAACCGTTGTGTTGGATGGATTGTGAGACCATGCTCGGTTACCACTCCACGGGAAGCTTGTTGAGGACAAGGCAAGCCATTCTCTCAGCTCGCCATCACGTATCTGCCATGATGGACCCCAAGAGCCATTCGGCTGCAGGCGCCAATATGCGGGTCGCAGAATTTACTCGCTAGACATGACCGACTTCTCGGCGCGAGCCCGCATGTAGCCAGAGTGGTTTTCCAAGCATTGCGCCATGAGATGGAGGACTAAATCGCGCGTTAGTACGAGATCGATCAGATCATGGGTTGCGAAATGATTCTCGACTTACCAGGCCAGACCGCGGACTTCTCCAGCATGTACGAAGTCACGCGTAGAATTTTTGCCGCATAGCCGTTGTGAGTGTCCATCTGGAGTCGGGCATCGATGCCGGAGTTCGCGTTGCCACTGACAAGATCCATGCTCATCTTCATTTCAGCACTGGCCAGCAGCTCTTGAATCTTGCCCACGAGCTTCACGTCCTCGTCTTCGAGCAGCATGATGGCAGGCACTTGGGTCAGGTCAACCTCGTCCTGGCCTAGCACTCCGAGATATTTGCCGACCCGATCCTGCAGAGTTGCCACCCACTCGGCAAGTACCTGCGCGCAGTCGAAAGCACACATTGCTGACTGGACGGGCAGTTCTCGGCTGGTGAAGTCGGCAAAGGTCACACCTAGCCTGTCGGACATCGACAGCGAATCTGCTGCATAGAAAGCGGCCTTCCGTAGGTGTTTCTCTCGTCGCGAGATGGTACGACTTGCAGCCGGGTTTTGCGATTGAGCAGCAGCGCCGGCTGGAAACTTGGCAGAGGCGAAATCTGGTGGCGAGGACTGCGTTGCCGGTGAATCGACGAAAACGGAGCTCCCAGCAGAGGCGTCGGACGGATCGCTGGACTCCGTGTTAGACCGTGGAGAGTGCTCAGCATGTTGGACTATCTCGTCGCCACGCGAGAGCTCTTCTGCAAGTCCCTGCCAGTCGCGTTGCCAGAATTTCTCCTTGGTTCTTGACATGTTCACGAAGAGCCGCACATATGCGAGATCAAGCAGAGGGATGGAGTCCGCAGAGAGAGGTCCCATGCCGAAAGGGTTTGGACGTTCCAGGCTGTGGTGCGGATTGCTTGCCCATGCTGCCTGCCACGCCTTCAGCGCAGGCTCGATGTGCCTATGCATCTTCTCAGTCTCCTCGTTGGTCCACAACTTGTTGTGGTGCCGCTGGCGTGTTTCCCAAATGTAGTTGTGGAGCGCGTTGATGAGCACAAGACAACCCAAAGTGCTCGGGCGTAAGTCGCTCTTGGGCAGGTCATTGGTGTTGGCTGAGGACCCAAAAGTCTGGTGAGCATTGTTGAAGGTCATTTTCTGCTGCTTTTCGTTTGTTCGTAAGAGTTCTCCCAAGGCTTCGTGGAATGTCATCCTGTTGTGACTTGCTGCTCGGAGACCGCCCTTGAGCTGGAACGCTGCAGCGCTATCTGCAGCGAAGAATTCCTCGTCGCACGGGAGATCCAAGAGGATCTCCGAGTTCGTCAGGGCCGGGGCGTGGTTGTATGCAGCCACCAACAGACTGGACAGGATGAAGATGATGTAGAGTGTCCGTTTGCGCTCTTCCACCGTCTTCCATCTCAGCCACTCAGCCTGCTCCTCCGACTCTGCTTGCACGCCGCCCCCCCAGTTTCCTTCGCCATCACTAATCTGTATCTCCTGGAGTTCTGGGGAGTCGATCGTCATAGGTCGTAGGAGGCCGGCCGCCTGCGCCAGGCTCACAAGGGCAGCTGAGTGGGTCGACGCGATGTCATTAGCCGTCTTGTCGCCAGAGTTGTGGCCGTATACGACGTTCAGCAACATCGCTTGGGCCAGCCAAAGCGGTGTGTGAATGAATCCGTCAGAACCCTGTGCGCCGTGGTCAGACGAAGGCGTCCTGCGGAAGTCAGCCTTCCGCATGTCTGCTTTGCGGCGTTCTTCCAGGTAGAGCTGAATCATTCTCTTGGCCATGTCAAACAGTTCCCTTGCCTGGGTCCTCTCAAGCTCGTATAGAGCACCTATGGCTGCCATAGATAGTATCAAACATCCACTTCCCCCAACGGCGCTGCCACGACCATTCACTGGCGGTGAGTCAAATGATAGCGTGGGCAGGTGAAGAAACGGTAGGTGCGGGTGGCAATATCGGATGTAGCTGGCGACATAACGCTGCAGATCAGTAAGACTAGGGAGTGCCCGGGCTTGGTCTGGAAGACCTTCTCCGTTGTTTTGTGTCAGAGGCGATAGCGGAGAAGTGGGTGTGTGGAAGGAGTACCGTCGTCCGCAAAAAGGACCACTTTGTGATAAAGAGGTGATCAGAGCCGCCCTCGTGGCCTCGGTGATTGTCGCAACGGGGGAGTGTGCTTGATAAGCTCCGTTGACCGAGGTCGGAGTTTCCGGTCCATGGCTAAAGTTGAGAGCTTGGTGTATTGGTTGTGACACGAGCCCGGGCATCATTGACGGAGACAAAGAGTTCATCGATGAGGGAGGAGTCGAAAAATAAACGTCGTTCATGTTCTTCTGGGGCGGCTGAGGTGAGACTGGCGCTCCGCCCATCAGGTCTGGGAAGACAGCACCGCTCAGGTCCATCGCGTAAGGATTTGGTACCTGCGGCGGGCCCATAATACCGGGCTGCCATACTGAGGTTGAGCCGATTGTGACTGTAGAGTTCGTCGCTCCCGAACCATCCAGCATGACATCACTAATGCCACCAGGGCTTGGATTGCTCACAGCAGACGGTGAAGAGTTGTCCACAGCAGTTTCGGATACGTTGTTAAAGGACATGTGATGCTCGAAGCCTGTCAGCCAATCGAAACTGTCGCCCTCATGCTGCGTTCCTGACATGTCTGTCATTGGACCAAAAGGCGAGAGAGGGTCGATCGACATGGAATGAGGCGATTCGTTATAATGCAGGGCGTTGGGGTTGATTGTTGAACCGTGCTGCCCAAATAAGAGGCTGTCGAAGTCGAAGTCCGTGTTGAACGTCACGGCCGGCGCGGTCCGGAGGTTCGCATCGTTATGGAATTCCATGCCTGTCATGCCATGGGTTTCTAGTCGAGGCAAACCGTGATGGACGCCTCGTTGGCCCATGATTGTCGACATGCCGGCGAAATGGTCCATATTGTGCAGTGGTAGTCCGGCGAGGCTTGGGTGGCGGCTGTGGGTTTGCGCCATCGAATTGCGCGCAGCCTGTGCAGTCGCTGCTGCCATCATCTGCGCATGGTTCACATCTACATGGCTGATTGTGTTGGCGCGAGGCCTCATGCCTGGACCGCCTAGCCCGTTGTTATTCGCATTGGCGACGCTAACGCTGTTTTTCCTCGCTCTGCTCTGGCCCGGAGCTACACCGGTTGTGCTCTCACGCCGGTTTCGGGGTCTGGAGGAAGGGGTTGTTGTCTGATGGAGCTTCTGTTGGTGGCGCAGGAGTAGATCGCGCCGGGCGAAACATCTTGTGCACTCGGGGCACTCGAAAGGCTTCTCTTTGGTATGGGACCGCTCGTGCCGTTTCAGATGCTCGAGGCGGGCGAACGAGCGTTGGCAGGTCGCACAGACGTGAGGGCGAGGCTTGTCGGTCTTGGGAGGTGGGAAATTGGGACCCGGGACCTTGGCTGTGTTCACCGTGATGGAAGACACTATTAGTTCGGTGACCTGTTAGCAGCAAATCATTGCCGCTTCACAACCACGTTCCAGAATCGCCCTCTGGTGTCTTGCGACAGAAGTGCTGCAAGCATGGCGCAGCGCACTTGGGGACGGGACGGATGATGGGGGATTGGAGGGGCAGGGCAGCGGACATACCAGGCTCGTCGAGCTTGCCAGGCGCCGCAGCAGGCGGTGATGGATCAGACATGATTGATCACAAGCTCCAAAGGCGGGACAGAATCGATGAGGGCGCGGCCACGACCACGTTACAGAAGAGCAGAGACAAATACACCTGCTGCTGCTCTGGAACTCTGGACGGCAAGGTGAAGGAGTGACGTGGTGTGGAAGCGCGCAGGCGAGGTCGAGTCGGGGTGGCTGCTGTTGCTCGGGGTCCGAGTGGGAAGGAGCACCGCTGTAGAGCAAGTGCAGGTGGAGGGTGTGGGTGTGGGTGGGCTCTCCGTTGCGCCCGACGGTAGCGTCGCTGAGGTCTCGGCGCAGGCTGGTTGGTGTTAGTCGAGCTGCTGTGGGTTGCAACTGGTGGGGAGCGGGCCAGAGTGGGATTTCCGGGGCCAGGCACTGCGGGAACCGGAGGGCCAGGCGATGCAGGAGGAGGGTCGGAGTGTACAGCAGAGGTGTCGGCGTGACGACAAGCGGGCCCAGGGACGACGACGACGACGACGACGACGCACCACAGGGTAGGCCGGTGAGACCTAATCGCTCCGCAAGAGAGCCGTTGTTGCGGGCGCCGGGGTTTAGTTGGCGGGAGACTGCCTGTTCGCCAGTGCTGTTCTCGCGAAAGATTCCCAGAAACACAGGCGGCGGGTGCTGTCAGCCAGCGGGCGACATGCAAACCACACTCCAACGCTGTCCAGCGAAAACGCTGGTCCGAGGCGAGGGCAACGGCAGGACCAGGCGCTGTGGGTGAAGGCGAGTCGGGTACAATTGGCGGCGCGAGGGCAACCGTGAGGATCGTGAAGCGGGCTGTAACGAGCTGTCTCGGATGCAGCGGGCAATTTAGCAGAGCGTCCCAGACAATTGCGCCCTTCGAAGTGGGAAGGAAGAGAGGGCAAGCCGCAAGGCAAGGAGCCGTGTCCGCGCTTGTGTTTCCTGGGCACACGAGATGGCATCAGGGCCCTGGGGAAACACCATGCCGTTCTGAGAGGCCATGAAGGGAAGTGCCCTGCAGGAGGGCACAGTGCCTGCGAGGCTCAACCCGCCGAGCGCGGTACTTTCGGCGTGGGCTGCGAAATCACAAAATGGTCACTTGACACTGGTGGGCGACGCCGGCCGATACCGAGGCCACAAGTACTGCCAGGATGCCTCATGCATGCCCAGCAGGGGCCCCTGTGCAAACGTCTCCATGCGAGACACAAGGGTCCATCCACTGACTTCTGGGCGCGGCACAGCTTGCTGTCTCGTTGCGGAAGCTGGTCGGAAACGGTGGCTACCGCTGGCTGGCTGGTGGTGTGCTGTGCCTGCGAGCCCGCCAGTGAGGCGTCCACCGGCGGCGCTTGGAGCCGGCATACCACCCCTCTGCGTAAGCAGACCTCTACTTGAACCGCAGGTTCCTCGCGCTGCCCCTGTTCATCGCTGCCCGTTCTCTGGCAAGGGCACACTCACCCTGGCCTTGGATATCTGCACTGTGCTGCCTGGTCTCTTTCCAATGCCCGCCATGCACGGGAAGCCGGTTGCGAACATGCGCGACATTGTGACTCGACAGCACCCGCCAACCTTCAGATCTCGGCAAGAAGCTGGCACATGTCGTCTGCTCTTCTTTGCCAGAGCTTGTGGGAGAGCCATGAGGCTCGCTGGTCCGTGGTCTAGCGAAAATCCGTGGCAAACAATTGGCACCGGCCAGGTGAGTGGCAGCACAGATGCGGCCGGGTAGAGCTCCCGCAAGGCTCGCAGTGCCTCTTTGTGGGTCGAGATGAGAGAGCTCAATCACTTTCAGGGCACACGTTGATAATGTCTTGCAGAGGGTCATGCATCTTTCCGGATCGCAGTCCTGGGAAGTGACACGCCGATGCGTCCCTACGAAACACCTCCAGGGCTGAATCGTGCTCGGTGAATCTCCATGTCAGAGTGTTCCTGGGTGTTATGCTGGCGGGAGCAGGACACTGCCCTGGTCCGGTGGAGACTTGACCGCGCTTACGGAGTGGCTTTGTCGGATAGGCAGGCGGGACTTGGACTGGGGCTCAGTACCAGCCTGGGGAGATTTGCGTGTTGTCGTTTGGAATAAAGGACCCGGTGGCCCTCTTGACGAGGGAGGAAGGTTTATGAGTACGGAGTACGGTGTCCCGCATGGCACTCGTAATTATACGACGAAGCATGGCAATGAAGTTGGTGGTCGCGTCCTGGTGAGCACTTGGGTCGCGCAGCGATAGACCCTGGAGGGGCCGGGCAGGGAAGGCAGCTCGGATGGCGGGACGCAAGCTCCCCCAGTGGCTGGAGGCGGGTTGACGGTCCACCTCTGTCTGGGGGTTCTGCTGGCCTTGACCACTTTCTCTCCTCGGGTGCTGCTGGTAGCTGCCTCGCGAGACTCCAGGTCCGACCTGCACATCCGATAGACATTCAGCATCGGCCAGAGCAGCGTAACAGAACCCGTGCGAGCCGTACCCGGCGATGCGCGACCTTGTCTTTGGATCCCGACGGACGCTGAAGAGCGCTATCGTTCCATGCCTGCACCAGCACGACAAGGAGGCACCCTGCGCATCCACTCTCCAGGCTGCGGGCCAGCCACTCAGCTCACTGCCCAAGCTATACCTTTCACCAGCCGAGGACGGAGTACAGGCCGACAACACACTCACGCCAGATTCACGGCTGAACGGCGGCCTGTCCTGTGTCATCCCGCGCGAGATGTGCCATTGCACTCCAGTCAAGACAATTCGACGAAACCGATGCGCACGGAGCAACGATTCGCTCCTAGCTCTTGGCGATGACGCAGCAAATCGAGTTCCGTCGTCCTTGTCTCACTTTCAGTACCCTCTTCAGATCTTCTGCAGCAGTTGCGAAGCCATGGGCAGGCGTTCCGCACGTCCCGGGATATTGTATGCAGCCTTGCTTGGGTCTGTGCCTATCACAGGCGGCTCCGACCTGCACGTTCATCCAGCTTGCATTGGCGTTGGTGTCGACAGTCGCTGATTGAACAGGTAGTCCTCCTCCTGCGGCAATGTGTGGCCTTACCGGCCGCGCCACTGCTCTCGCCGGTGCTCTTGGGAACTCGCCAGAGGATGCTTGCGGCGTTGATCTCTTCTTGGATTGCGACCTAGCTTTCTCGCCTGGGGTGATATTACCTGTACCACAGGTAGTGTCCTCGACACGAAATACCCTCCATTACGGACTCCAGCACCCGGCACACTCCGCTGGTTGGACTGGTGGGCGACAAGCGCCACCACCTTGGTAGCTCCGCACCACCATATTCTGGCGTGCGCAGACGAGCATTGGCAGTCTAGATTCGCCGCATCGGCTACTGCAGGCCAGTGCCAACATTTCGGACAACACGCCTCGTACGCCTGCCTCGTAGCGGTTTCATCGTGCGTTCCACATGGTTCTAGGCCAGCCACAACGCACACCTTGCATCGTCCAGGCTAGATCGATCGCCGTGTGTACCTCCAAGGGTGGCCCGTGGATCACGGAAATAATTGTGATGCTCATCCAGATGTCGCAGATGTAGTGTGCACTAACCTCGTGGAATTGAACCCCACAACGATAATCTTCGACCCCTGCTCTTCCCCAGACTTTTGGGCTGCGCACTGACACCTGCGCGGAAACACTGATCCTTGCGTCAGGCGTTATGTGGGAGACATCGACTGCGATCTGGCAGCCTCCAGCCGGTATCTGCGTCTGAGAGGTGGATCATGTCTGTTCTGGGGATTGGGGTCGGGTCATCCATGCTGGCAAACACTCTTCGGGTGCCACGTTCCGCAGGCAGGCTCAGCAGGGTCAGTATTAACAACGGCTTTGACAGGTCAAGAAGCAGCCCAACCGAGACTACCATGCCTGAGAAAGCTCCGCTCTTTTCGCAGATACGTCCTTTGCTGAGTCCGTCGACGATGTTCCATGCCTCATTCCAGTACTCTACCTCTGATGCTAGCTGACGACGCCTATCGTCCGTGTGTGTGGGTGAGGAGCGATCATGTCGGGGCCTCCAAATCAACATTCATGCTACGCGCATAACACAGCAGCCATGTGCCCAGGCCAAGTCGACTGGGCAGTCGTGCTACTCGGACATGGCCTGTCCATAGAGTGGCAGTCGTCCAACGTCATTCCACCACTCTGTCGAACTCCGTAAGCAGCCACGAACACGCAAATGCTTGCCAATGCATGGTCGCCGAGAAGAGTAACCCGGTGCAGGGTGCCTGATTGGAGGGAGCGCCAGCGAGCCCCCGAGGCGCAGGACCCTGGTCAGGCTGCGTACATAATTCAACGAACCGGTGTAACAGCGGCTCCCTCCACATGCTTCCTGGTGTGCTCGGCCAACCACTGACACGCACAGCTACAGTGCAGAAGCTTCTTCCGTTGGTGCTTTGCAGAGGCAGAAACCCTGTCCATCGCACGATCGGCGAGACAGCAGACGCACCCCGTCGCCAGTCCCACTCAAAGTCATCCACAGCCAACAGCCGCCACCCGAGGTTTGCCCTTGGCTACGCTTCCCGAGTGCCAGACTTCGGAAGATTGTCTGAAGCCGACGCTCTCAGCACGTCGACATGCTACCTTCAGTAGCAATCCAAGTCGCCACCCCACGTTCAATGACGTCGAAGGACGCTTTGCATGGACCACCATGGTATACCCTCAGCACATGCACACCTTGGACCAACGTCCAACGCATGCGCCCTCTCGCGGATCAGCCTGTTGGAATGGCAAGCGCCCCAGACCTTTCGGCCTTCTGCCCTTTCGGTTGCTGGTGGTGGGACCTGCACTGCCACAGCGTAGGACCCTCCCTCCTTTGATCGGCACGGTTGCATTACCAGCCTTGGTCTGCCTGCATCTGAACTGCCGGCCGAGCTGCCGCTCCGCCGATCTGCATGTCATCCTGCTCCCTTGGTCGGAGCTTTCAAGTCACTTGAACTTCGGATATGCATGAAAAGGTGCATCCTGGAAACCCAACAAGATCGATCTTAGCAATGGACGGGGTTGCGCAGTGATATCATCTGCACCAGGCCCCTCGCAGGCTGTTGTCACGTGGACAGAACACGTTTGAATTCGTTTTACCAGCAAGGCGCAGCCTCCACAAAGACAAGCAGAGCCGCAACGCACTGCAGCTGGCTTTGAAGAGATTGACCTTGGCGTGTTGATACTAGTTCACTTCTAGTCACTCCCGCCCTACCTACTTACCTACCTAGGTACCTAGGCAGACAATTATCCCATGTACGGTGTTAGCTGGTACTAGTGAACTTCATGGCGAGCATCACGGTGCTCGCTACGTTTGGCGCAAAGACTTACACGCCGGCAAAGCAGTTCCTAGACAGCAGTTCCTAGACTGCAAAGTGTCCAGTTGATGTATGGTGTTCTCCTTGGCTCCTGGCTCACATTCACTTTCCGTAGGGCGCACCGCCGGGACCAGCAACGTGACCTCGCCGCGCACCGAGCTAGCACCGTCTCGGGCAGTTCACTAGCAACATTTCCCGTGAGTCCGCCTGCCCGCCCCTTAAAGTTTAAACTTTGGTATCTGAACCAGGGCAAAGGCATATCTAGGTAGCAATAAGGGGCCGGGTCACCGCTGGCAACGGAATCGAGGCTGCGCTGCGGGACTCAGTCCGCTCTCCTCGAATCTTGTCTGTCGTCATCAAGGTCTTACGACGCTTCGCTCTTGCAGACGATCATAGCCACATCCACACAACACTTAGGGTCCACGAGACCGGGCGACGACTTCCTCATTCACCGCGGATAGGCCTTATGCCTTCCAAAGCTGAGACGGTCTCTGGGGTGATCCACAATGTAACGTGCCTGCGCCAGCCAGCCAGCTAGTCGAGAGCCCGTCCGGGCGGAAGCGGCCATAGTCGGGACCACCGGATGTTCGAATGGTTATCATTGTCCAGATCTGTTCCTGGCTGGGCACTAGGCTAAAATTGCTGATGTGTACTTCAAGCCTCGACCGTCAGCCACACGCACACACGCACGCACACAATTTCTCGCAGTCAAGAGTCCGTCAGTCGGTCCTTCCCTCTCACGCGACGCCTTCCAAGACTGAGAGACTTCTTGAGAGAGAGACGTTCCCGAGCTGGCCGAGCTAGGCTGGGACGACCCCAAACCTGCCCGCCCGCCTCCTTACGCGGCTCAGGACTTCACGTGGACAAGAACGGCTTCTTCGCCCTTAGTTCGCCTTCCCAAATGCTCTAGCGTGGGGGAGGGTCTCTGGGCACTTCGAGCGCTGCGATTGGTCAAGTCGGGTATTGAGACTACTTATTTTAGTCTGATCCCCAAGCCTGTTCTCGCCAACTGCTCGGAGTCATCGGGGCGTTGCGCCATGGTTCGCCGCCAGGCTTGTTGGTTCGAGGCAAGGATCGTACGTTGGCAAGGCAGGCTGGCGGCAACTGCTTTCCTTGAGCATTCCTTTCGTGTGCCTTGGACGTGGACGGCTGGCTTCGCTGGCTATGCTGTGCTGCTATGCTCTTACCATCGGAAGGCCGGGTGATCTGCTTCGTCATCCCCAAGATCGTACTGATTCCTAGGTCCCGGGAGACTACGGAATCCCATGGGGCCCGTACAACTACTAGCGGTAGTGGTGGTGGTGGGCTCGGATGATCAGCCTCTGGTTATTGCTTGTGAGTTACTAATCTCCCTGCATGCGAGAGACCCTGGGACATGACTGGGTTGAGCTAAAGTAATTTATGGGGTGACATTCCGAACCCCAGTTCTTGCGTGTGCGCAGTAAGCACAGCGAGTATCATGGGGAAAGACCCTGGGAAAACGAGGCTGGTTCTCCGCGGGGCGGGTGCAGGGCATCCCTGAGACTGGCGAACGTCGATCCTCGTGACTGGCCAGGTGTAAGAGTCTATGGTCCTGTCAAAGTCCCTTGAAACGCTGTCGCGCAGGCAGATACTTGAAGCACTCGCGAAGCGCACTAGAACGGGTTGGTTCAGGGGCTTGCCACGGCGCGATGGATGATGTGCAGGCAGGCCGCCCAAGCACGGGATCAGTTCCGTTGCCCCTGTGGGTGGAGCACCGAGCTCAGCAGCACCATCGGAACATATTTGGAGAGTAACTCGTGGGGAAGCATGGATGTGGAATGTGCCTGCGGACACAGCTCAGCTCATGACTAGTGTGAAGCTGTTGCTACTCTTGAAACGTTTTGCGAGCTTGAGTATTTCTGCTCATCTCGGAATGCCAGCAAGACTACACGCTCTGTTGGTTATACCTTGAGAAACAAATGAATTCATAATTCATGGTCGACTTGCCACTGTGATCGTCATGTTCATGTCCTTGAATACAGGCTGAAATGTCTAACAGAAAAGGTACTGAGATCACGAACCCGGAAAGAAATGGCTCGGGCAACTCAGCAGGGGACCATCATATCCGATATCTGGCATACCCTGGATGGCAAAGCTCGGCAAGCACTGAAGTTGAGCTGGGTCGATCGATGTCGCTTACAGGAGGGCTTGTATCTCTTATCGCCAAAGCGCTAGCTTGTCGTCTCCCTCCCTTTACATGTCTGCGAGCCTCTCTGCACGAGTTTCAAACTGGGGCTCATCGGTTCCACCACGCCATCGTCCCTCATAGATTTAGGATTAGATCTCATAGTCGATACAGTGTGACCTACAGGACAAAGTATTTCTATGTCGCTCCTTGCTAGGAGAGGGCAACCATTGCCAATGTTCGTGGTGTATGTCTCCCTCATCACGGGACACAAAACCCAGTGACACGAAGGCAGTTGTGTACTGAGGGTCCCTTCAACCTTGCTGATTGAAGAAGCCTGGCGCAGGCTGTCAGGCTGCCAGCTTCCGAAGCCATCAGCGAACATGACATGAGCATGGTCAAAGTAGGACCTGACTAAGGCAATATCTGGTCAGTCGGTATCTGGTTCGGATCATTTGAACAAGCCGAGACACGGAGCTCTAGACGAAGGCGAGTACGCGGCTTCACCTTCATTGTCACATCCTGTCATGCTATGGCTTGTGTATGCGAGCGTAATTTCCTGATCGACGATCTGCGACATTCGAAACAATATACAGGAACAAAGAGTGGTATCACCAGATGCCCTTGTCGATCGGATTTCAGATCAGCTGAATAGCCTCGAAACAGAAAAGGGCAAGGTTCAGAGCATCGACCATCAATGACGAATCTTCGCAAGGGGACGAGGTGCCACAGTCGCCGTGCATGTTTGTGACGACCTGAGGGAATCCCCCTGGCTTGGCCGGGCCACACGACCGAACTGTGCTTCGGTGCACAGCTAGCGAACTCTACTCGGTGCTTTAAGAAGTTGTCAAAGTGAGCCTTTTCACAAATGGTGAATACGCTCGGCAGTCGACTTGTTAAATGACAAAAAGTAACATTCGGTGAAGAGACAGAAGAGAGCCTTGGTATTCGCGACTTTGCGACGGCGCACTTATATACACAATGACATGGCTTCATTTGTCTCTTTTTTTCATTATCATTTTTGCTTAGGTATCCTGCAATAGACCTGAGGAGTCGAAAAGTCTCGCAATTGTCCAGAAAAAATTTCGATTTGGGTTCTCAATATGTAAAATGTGAAGTTGCTGTGCTCCTGGCTGAAAGAGGCTTCTCATGGCTTTCCCCCCATCCCCGGTCTTCTTAGACAGTCCATCCCGACGGCCCTCCGAATTCCCGGAGCCAGTATCCTGAGAACGTCCTCTCCCGCTGCTTAGTTCTGCGTGGGTGTAGTGAAAATCGACCCCTTGGCATCACACCACTGCACCCAGCCGTTGAGCGCGTACAGAGCCAGGATGGTCGAGAAGTCGGCCTCGCCGGCCGCGCCGCAGTGCTTGGCCCGGACCGCCGCGTCGGTGAAGCCTTCCTTGTCGCCCTTCCAGTACTTCTCCTCGTCCGGGTACTCGACGTGGAAGACGGGCTTGTTGAGCTTGGTGAAGGCGGCGGCCAGGGTCGCGCAGTCGCCCGCCCAGACGGAGCACTCCTCGTTGACGGAGAACTGGACGAGGCCGGTCACGTTGGCCGCGATGTCGCCGGCGTTCTTGAGCCCCATCGCCATGTTCCACTTCTTGGCCTCGGCGGAGAGGAAGCCGACGTAGTTGATCGCGTCGGTCTCGGTCAGTGGGGTCTTGAAGCCGCCACCCTTTTGGTTGTTCTGATGGTGGTGGCGGTCAGCATGTTAGTCTCCATCCAGAGCCATTGCCTGTTCTCGTAGTGCTTGCAAAGGGATCTTGCAACTCCCGTCCTCAGCTGCCCGGCAAGTCAATTCTGTGTTGTAGGGGAAACTCACGTAGGCATCCATGTTGTCAGGATCGATGGCATCACAACCCATATCGGCCGCCAACTTGATCCTCTTGGCCATGATGCTCCTCACATTGTCGCTGTTTGTGTTGAGCCACCTCTCATCAGGCCAATCCGGCAGGGAAGCGCCCAGGTCAGCGGTCTTGAACTGGCCCGAGTCCTGGCGGTACGGCTCGTAGGTGCCCGCGCTGAAGTAGCAGATGACCTTCTTGCCCAGCCCGTGCAGCCGGCCGATGACGCGCTCCTTGTCCTTGCCGTTGTCCGTGTTGGTGAAGAGGTCGATGTCGTAGACGGCGACGTCGGGCGTCATCTTGTTGTTGACGACGGCGCGGGTCATGTCGAGGGGCTTCTCGAGGACGAGCTGCCAGGTCGTGCCCTTTGTGGGTTGCCAGAGGGCCGACGCGCCGTGGCTAGCAGCCAGGAGGTTGGCACCGATGAGCACGGCAATGTTGTTGGCCTTCATCTTGAGGGAATGAAACTGCTGGAGTCTTAAGGGAATGGCGCTGAAGCTGGAAGAATGTTGAGCTGTCCTTTTCGATGGTCGACTATCACAGGATTTCACCAGGTGAGAGAACCACGAAGGCTTATATACACATGGCCATACTGTAGTGTGCGTCCATCTCAGTATATCCAAAGGATCTGAAGGATTGCACCCATCTTGTCAAAGTGAGACTCTTGTCATCCCGAATACGGGCCCAATCAGCTCTCCCCGGCCCGTGCCTCAGGCACAGATGGGGATCATGATGGGAGTATTATTCATCATCTCCATTGGCTCATAATTCCGATCTTGGCAGGACTACCACACCATGAGCTTACTGGGCCCTGGATCAAAAGCGGAGATCGTGAAACGGTCGACAGGGGGAGCTCAGATCTAGCTCAGAAGTCCTTGGCGGTCTGTGAGACTTTCGTAACAGGGATCTATCCAGTCACTCATCAAGTGGGCCGATCCTTCTCAGCATGGCCTGAATAGGAATTGGGGGGTTGCCGTGGAAGAAAGGCTCACGGTGTCAGGAGACCACCACTGTAAGAGTTTAAGAGGAACGACGTCGACAGCTGACGCAACCCTATATTTGCCGGCCTTGGCCTTGGCCGGCGAATCTCACCGCGGACTTTGGCTGACATGGCCGTGGTGTCCAAAAAGCCTTCTCAAGGCAACGAACAGGCTGCGAGTACTGCTATCCCGTCACTACCATGGCGGGCCCGCGGAGAAAGTCAGCCGCCAAAATACGCACAACCCTACATGTTCTCTCCGCAGACCTAGACGGGACCCCACAAGGCTGGCTCCCGCGCAAGATGGCTGTGTGCAGCGGCTATGTCGGATGTAACAACCATTTCGGAATCCTACCGGAGGAGAGCATGTTAGTATGCAACAAGGTCAGTACTTAGTAGTACCCACTATTGAGTGCTGCAAATCCTTCAGCTTTCGACTTTCGCGGCCAATGGGCTCCAGACCACGGGCCGTGCCTGAGAAGGATCGTGGTACCTCCATTGCTATCCCATCAGCACCTTTTCTAGCTCCGCCCAGCCGCGTCACCCACGCAGCAGATACCCTTACGCATGGAATCGTCTGTTCTACAAAGAATACCACTTGCGTAACGACCAAGCAGGACCTTGACCGCTACCAACGAGACTCCAGGGGACTGACCTCGGCCCCCACGGGGTTGGTCTCTTCTGTTAGTATACCTCCTTCTTTTGCTCCTCTTCTTCCTCCTACGGCGGCCCGGGCATCGACCAAAGCAGTAACAAGGTCCCTACTCCTCAGGTCCCCGAGAAACCCACGTGCCTGTGGCCATCCTCCGGTGTTGTTCTGCACCCATGCCACATCGTGCATGTTGGATCCCCTCTGCGCCGCGCCCCGTAAATCAAGATCCTGACGGGACTATCCGTTCGTGGGGGCTGCCGCCAAAGCCGGCACATGCCGCGCTCAGCGCCCCTTGTCTGTCTGTCCCTTTACGCAGGAAGACCTCGCAAGCGAAACAGAAAAGGAAAGTGACACACATGGGAGGACATGGTCCACGTCGAGAAAAGAAGTCCTCAGGCACGGTGTCCCGTGCTCGGTACCACGTCGACCGAGGACAAACCGAGGACCGGCAAGCAATGCTGGCGGCGGCTGGCTGGTACCTTAAAGTACATAATCCCAAGCTCGGCGACCATGGCTGCTTGCTTGTGGCTACCGGGTGACTGGTTCAGTCAGAACTTCATATGCTCACAAATGGCTTGCTTCGGGAACATGTAGCTCAGAACAAGAGTGTCAAATAACAAGGTATCTAAAAATTTCGTTTACGCTTGCCAAAAAATGCTACAATGGACCATACTGCGTACACGTAACCTGTCCAGCTCTGCGTGCCCGCTTTCCATCCACGCGCGCGTGCTGTGCTATATGCAAAAAAGACAAAACCGTCTTCCCACGAAGTTATCGCTGTGCGCTCAACCCATGCGTTCTATAAGAGGCTGACCTTCGTGAATGCTGCCAGCGATACACGTGAAATCGTGTACCGGACTGCTTGCTCTCCACCCTCGCCACTTTCTTGTCCGACGACTCAAAGATTCAAGAGCATCACAACGGCCTCGATGCACCAGACGAACCAGACCGTCACCCTCCTCACGACCCACGTCGTCAGCACGACACCCTCAACGCCGAGCAGCAGCACGCGGACGACTGCCAGCACGCCCAGCTCCAGTCAGGAGATCTTCTTTGTGCGGTTCTTGGCCACGGTGATCTTGCCCGACGTGACGTCGACCTGGTGGTTGACGTGGTCGAGCATCTCGGTCTGCTCCTCGACCTCGCGGTGTATGTTCTCGGCGATCTCGCGCTGCCGCCGCAGGATCTTGGCCAGCGCGTCCACGTCCTCGTCCTGCTCGTCCATCATCTGCCGCTGCAGCTGCACGACACCGTCGTTGTCGAGCTCCCGCGTGCGCTCCGTCTCGGGGAGCGGCGCGCCTAGCACCCTCCCGCCTGCTCGCGGCTTGCTGTTGCCGCCCAACAGAGCGGCCTTGTCGGCTGCAGACGGCATGGTCTTTTGTGACGTCCTCGCACTCGCGGATATCGTGGCGCTGAGCTTTTCGAGGTCTTCCCGCTCCACCCTGGCGGCTGCGATGAGATCCTTTCGCCGCCGTATTTCGCCATCGCCGATCCGCCGCGAGTCCTGGATGTATCTCAGCCCTTCCGCGAGCACCGTCAGCAGCCCGCCGGCCTTGACGAGGGCCTTCTTTGCTGCGGACCCGGCCTCGAGTGCGCTCGAGTTGTCCGCCGCGCTGTCACGCTTAGCCAAGCTGCGCCGCGCCTCCTGGAAGTCCCGCTTCATCTCGCCGTGCAGGTCGAGCCACGTGCCCGGGTCCTGGGCCGCGGCCTTGTTGGCGGCGTCCTTGTTGGGCGGGATCCGCCCGTAGCCGGCCGTGCCGCCGGTGCGGACGCTCGCGGCGCTGTTGCCCGTGCTGTTGCCAGTGTTGGGAAGGTTGAGGAACGTGCGCCAGGCAGAAGTGTCGCGCCACCGGCGGTCCGGGGACTCGGCGATGGCGCGCATGTAGGACTCGAGCCCGTGCCGGCGTGTCTCGGTCAGCTCGGGCGACGAGACGGTCGACTTGAACCACGATTTGCCAGGGAGCGGGTTTGGAGGCGGTGAGCCGACATGTGAGGTGAGGGCCTGGTGCAGCGTGGCGAAGTCTGAGTAGCGCTTCTGGACGACGAACGTGCGAAGGGGCAGCCGCAGGGTGATGTTGTAGAGGGTGTAGGGCTTCGAACTGTCGGACGGCGTATGTAGTGACGTCGAGGGGATCGTGATCTCGGCTGGAGGTGCCATCGTGACCTGGTGTGTCGAATGTGGAGAGTGTGTCTGGCTGATGCTGATGGATCGTGCAAATAGGTCGGGCTGATATGATTGACGTGGGAGTGCTTCGCTGCTGGCTCGGAGATTGGACGTAAAGGAAGACGCTTGTGCAGTGCCACGTCCGAGGCAGGTTGTGAAATGTGACAGAATAGAAGAAGAGCGGAGGGCATGGAGGAGACGGTTGTGAATTGCTCAGGTGAGCGTCCCCGTGCCGGTGCCTGCATGACGACAGTGGCCCTGGCTGGTCGCCTGGCCCAGCAGCTCGGGCCGCCAGTTCGGGGGGTCTGCGCCAAGTGCCCTTTAGTGCCGCCTGCAATGAGGGTCAGCTCTGGTGAGGTAGTGCAATGGTAGGCAACCGTGACACATTGACAATCGGGATTGCTTCCTCGACATCATGGCCAGGCAAGGATAATGTATTGCCCTGGATCCGGCCTTGTCGGAGCGACTGAAGCATGTCTCTCGTATACGGCGTGCACAATATGTCGTCCCTTTGTCTTATGTTCTTTGCACAAATGTTCCACGTGTGTTTGAGGGATCTTCAATGGTATGGAGCATACGTGCGACCTCCTATGCAATAGACATCTTCATCCCGCCGTTCGCACACACCACACTGCCCGTCGTCCAGCCCGCCTCATCCGAGCACAGCATCTCAATTGTGCCTGCGATCTCAGAGGTGAATCCTGGCCGGCGCCCTCCCATCTCCTCCCTGACCAGCTTGTCAAACCTCTCCGCGTCTCGCTCCCCAGCCCGCGCCTTCACCTCCTCCTCCCCATCGTAAGCCGCAAGCGGCGCCGCGTCCACATATGGCTGGTTGATGTCCCAGAACTTCCTCCCGGCCTGCGCGTACATATCCCCCCACGCCGGCCCCGGGTTCACCGCGTTGACGGTAGCCCTGGACGCCAGCTCGCGGCTCCAGCAGCGCGTCATGGCCTCGAGCGCGGCCTTGGTGCCCGCGTAGACCGACTGGCCCTCGTAGCCGATCGACGAGGAGACACTCGACACGTTGACGACCCGGCCGGACCGGTCGTGCGGGAGGAACGGCTGCACGGCCTGCATCAGGAGCAGGGGCGCGAGCACGTTGACTTTGTACACGCGGTCGAACTCGACCTCGGAGATGGGGCCTTGCTCCGGGTCATTGAGGAACTGATTCGACGCGACGCCGGCGTTGTTTACCAGGATATCGATCTGGAGCTTCTGCTGCTGCTCTTGACCGCGATACGAATTGAAGAAGTCTGAAGCGGCTTGGACGATCTGGTCAGAAGCTTCAGCGCCCTTTGAGAGATCTGCCTGGGCTGAGGAGCAGTGAATGCCATGCGCGGACGCGAACTCCTCGCAGAGAGCCTTTGTCGGCCCCGTGGAGGAGTCTGAGGTGTAGACGAGCAACAAGTTGCATCCCCTGGCTGCAAGCCGGCGTGCAACGGCCTCGCCGATGCCGCGGGAACCGCCTGTGACGATGCCCAGTTTGCCGTCGTGGGTGCGTCTGGTCGCCATCTTCTTTGAAGTGGTTGACGGGAATTGGTTGGATCTATGGCCGAGGACTTCGACGAGGATCGTGCTCCCAGCTGGGGGTAGACATCTTCATCTTCAGGACCGCATCCAACGTGCATGTGTGCATGCCCGATCCCTCCGTTTTGCGGAGGCGGAGCTACCACAATGGATCATGAGGGGTCCCTTGTGATGTCAGTGTGGGTTTTAGGGGTCCCGCCATCGCAGCATCGTAGGGTAACATTCTACTGCTGAGTTGCTACGCAGTATGTGTGATGGCCACGAGCAGTCAGGCACGAAGCTTTGGATGTGTTGTCAGCAAGTGGCAGCTCGCGAAGCCTCCAGATGAGGCTGACCGTTGAATGCACGTCCGCAAGGCTGAAGGTCTCCAGGGATCCAACCAGCACGGTGGCCGGCAGTTCAACTATACTCTGTGCAACCCCAGGAATGGCAAACGCCATGGAATGATGCGATCGTGGACCTGCATCCCGCAACACCCATCGGGCTGGATTTCTTGTTTTCCCCGAGTGTCGGGATCTGGGTTTATGAGCCCATTTTTGAGTTTCTGACGCTCTGAGCTGTTGTGTTGGTCAATTGAGTGCATGAATGGCGTGCTCACATCCTGCCACGAGCTAGCGTCCCCGGGGAAGACGAGGCGCTGTGCCGGCCGGAGAGTTTGCTGAAGACTGCGAGCATGGCGCAATGTGCTCGTGACCTCGAGTGCTGTCTGGGGTCTGATGTTAGTGAGTCCTTGGCTTGCCTGTGCAGGCAGGTCATTTGCACTGCACGGGAAGTATGCCCCAGGGTGCTTCTGCGAAGTTGCTGTGGAGGTGGTGGTCCAGAGCGAATCCAGGACACACCATTAGGTAAGACTTCTGCTTGTGCGTGCCGGCACTGTCCTTGGGTGAAAAGCACAAGCTGGCGACGACCAAGTTGTCACTCATCCAGATCCCCATGGACCAGCGATCCTGCCGGCCCTCGTCCAGGCTGGCCCTCGCCGCCGGCCAGGACAATTTCTCGGAGCGCATGAATCAAGATTGTCCCTCAGGGAGGAGGAAAAGAGCTCCACCGTCGCAGGGCACGGGATCGTGGGGTACGGAGTCGTCCGTACCAAGGTGCAGCCCGACAGCCGCGGAGTGGCGCCCAATCATGGTCGCGCGGCTGTCGGTTGGCGCAATCCTGGGCCGGGTTGCACCAGGTTCGCCAATTGGCCTGCTGAGATGGCACAATATGGTATCATCGCCCAGCAATCTTGGACTGACTGGCGGTGAAACAGGAGGTGCTCAACAGACTCGCACTTGCAATCCATTCGTTCGCTGTGGACCTTGATGAGAGCCCCGAGCGAGGTCGGCAGGCTGGTGCCCAGCCGGGTGTTATCTCTGTCGCGAGTCCTTGGTCGTGCCTGTGCCCTGTGTCCTGATAGCCCCCACCCGAGCTGCGCTTGGCCCTTTGACGGGCGCCGCCTCCCACCCTCCAAGCCCAGTCCCAAGCTGCAGAGATCAGCCGCCTCGCGTAGCCTCCCCCAGACCGGTCTCTGCTCAAGCTGCAGGCGGTGTGCTTGACGACGGGAAATAACAAACTGAGTCGGCCATCCTCGTGTTGCCTGTCGCCTGTCGCCTCTCTGCGTTCCCGGCCGAACTGTCCAGCGGGGCTTCTCCGCAAAAGCCAAAAAGTGTTCACAGCGCCCGGCAGTCCAGTCCTTGGTCCCTCCTCCACCAGATCCGCAATCACACCATCGCTCGCCATCTCCTCGTCCAGCCTGGGCCCGGACTCTTCCCACAACACTGCCCGCCTAAACCTCGAGTCCTGCTCGAGCACGCCATCCCTCGCCTTTCGCCGCTTCTCAGCACCACTTGCGCCTCGATGGCCGGCACTTGATCAGAGGCCTATCCTCGAGGGCTGCACCCAGACTTCTTCTTGCCAGTTCCCCAACCAGCCACCTCTTGCGCAACCCACGACCGGACACACAACGCCCTTCCTCCTGCTTGTTTACGAACCCGACTTGGAAGTCATGCAGTTGCCTCCAGCAAGCCCATATCCCGCGATAGCAACCATACCACTTAACAGCCCGACCGCTGCTGCCCAGCACGACGTCTCTATGCGACATCGCAATTTCTTCACCAGTCCCGCCGACACGAGCGATATGAGAAATGCAACACAGCACATCCTGCCACCAACCCCACCACTTCAGCCCACAACCATACTAGACATGGCCGACGCTACAGGCAACAAGCCTTCGCGCGATAACTGCGACAGGAGGCGGCCTGGAGATGGCGATACTCACCGGCTGCCGACCATGTCAGAGAGTCTCATGAGCAAGAGTGTCACGCCATTTCTCCGCGAACATATTCCGACGATATACGCACCCGTCGGCAAGCCCGGCAATACAATAGTCAACAGCGCGAGAAAAGACCCCAACAGCAAGTTCTGCTATCGTCACCGACCGGACTCGAAATGCAGGAAAGCTGCCGACGAGTCGAAAATGGCCGTCATCCAGAGTGTAAGATTTTCGCGAGCCTACCACCAGGCCCCAGAAACACCAGCTAACGACTGCCACCTTGATAGACACTTGAAACACTACCAGACGCCGATCGTCAGGCCATCACGAACGTGTGGTCACTCTTCTCAGCCGCGCCCACCAAGCACCGTGAGCTGATGCTGCAGGGAATCCTTACCCAGTGCTGCTTTCCCCAGCTGTCGACAGTCGCCAGGGAGCTGGGCGAACAGCTCAAGATCGACTTCATTGTCGCCTTACCTGACGAACTATCTCTCAAGATTCTTAGCTATCTCGACTGCGTATCATTATGCAAAGCCGCACGCGTCAGCCGGCGTTGGAATACGCTATCATGCGACGATATTGTCTGGCACAGGCTATGTACCCAGCATATTAACCGCAAGTGCACACACTGTGGCTGGGGTTTGCCGAAGCTCGAAAAGAAGCGCCTGAAGGAGTGGCGTCCCCAGCGCCTGACCGACATCCGCCCAAGCGAGGTCTCAGCAACGGCCGCCGCCCCGAGGAGCCAGCCCGTCGTAGTCCCCGCGCTGCCTCTCACGCCGTCGACGAGTGTGACTAGCCCCGGAAAGCGCTCAGCTTGCAGTGACGACGAAGACGAGAGCTCAAAAAGGTCGTGCATAGCCGGTGTTGGTGAGTCGGCGGGGCAGGAGCTGGCCCGTCGCTATCGGCCTTGGAAAGACGTCTACCGAGACCGCTTCAAGGTCGGCTCGAACTGGAAGTACGGACGCTGTTCGGTCAAGATCTTCAGAGGACAACACACAAACGGTATCACATGTCTACAATTCGACGACAACATCCTCGCCACTGGGTCGTACGACTCGACTATCAAGCTTTGGGATATTGAGAGAGGCGAGGTCATTCGCACGCTGCATGGACATACGAGCGGCATTCGGGCTCTTCAGTTTGATGATCGAGTTCTCGTCAGCGGCAGTCTCGACGGGAGCGTCAAGATCTGGAACTGGCGAAGTGGGCGGTGCTTGAAGACCCTTGACCACCAGGGCGGTGTCATCTCTGTGCACATGGAAGGTGATCTCCTAGCCTCAGGTTCCATGGACAAGACGATCAAGGTTTTCAACTTCCGCACTGGTGTATCTTGGTCTCTGCGTGGCCACACCGACTGGGTGAACCAGGTGCGCCTCGACACGGCCTCCAACACGCTGCTTTCAGCGTCCGACGACTGCACCGTCAAGATGTGGGATCTGGAGACATGCAAGGTCATCAAGACCTACGAAGGCCACGTTGGCCAGATTCAGCAGGTATTGCCACTGCCTGACGACTTCGAGTTCGAGGACGAGCATGGCAACGAACTCGACGCAGCCTCCATCGCCAGTCCACGAAGCACGAGCCCTCCTCCGGGCAGCGCCAACGATGCTGCAAACAACGAGCAGCGAGCAGCGTATGGTCCGGCTTTCGAGCACAACCCCGAGCGCCAGCTTCCTCCACGATTCATGCTCACAGGCTCGCTCGACGCGACAATGCGACTGTGGGATACTGCCACAGGCAAGACGCTTCGGCCTTTCTTTGGCCACGTTGAGGGCATCTGGGCTCTGGCCGGCGATACCCTGCGTTTCGTGACGGGTGCTAATGACGCGACTGTCAAGATCTGGGAGCCAAAGGCTGGCCGCTGCGAGCGCACCTTCACCGGCCACGCCGGCCCAGTGACCTGCGTTGGGCTGAGCGATGCCCGGATGGCTAGTGGCGGCGAGGACGGCGAAGTTCGCCTGTATTCATTCGCCGATAGTGGCACCCATGTCGAGGAGCGTGGTACACCATCGTGAGCTTGTTGCCTTCGCGCCAGCCTTAGAGCTCCCTCTCGCGAGGATCACAATCTTGGGCTTGTTCGTCTTTATTCCTTCGGCGCCTGCTTTATGCACCACCACACACAAGCGAGCACCTAGATTTTCGTCTGCACGTTCTTTCTTTCGGCTTACAGCATCATCGTCCCACATCATACCCGATGCCGGTTGTGGGCGACTTGGCGTTTTTGCAAGGTGCTCTTCGGCACTTTCGGGATTTTGAAAGTTGTTCTTCATCATGCGGGTTCTGGGAGGGCCCTCGGGTCTGGCGTAACGGTTGGTAAGCTTTGTCTTCCTGGGAAGGAGTATTTGTTGTTCATGTGATCGTCTCGTGGCCGGCTGGAAAGTAGGGAATCAGGATCGGAATATTGCACATAATGGTGTGGTAGTTTTAGTCTCAAAATACGAAAGGATCAAGATAGCTCACATTGTGGTGTTTTGGAAGAGGGTGCGCATGCCAGAGAGCAGTGGACTAAAGACATGAAGCTGACGTACCACGCCGAGCTTTTTCATTAAGCGCGACTTTCTACGAGTCTGTCTGATAGTGCAACAGAAGGAGTGGAGGAGGTTCAGCTTGAGCAACAACGAACAATTAAGGTTTCCAGCTCAAAAGGGCTCTCTGTCACATGCAACAGAACGCGAGGAGCAAAGTTGCCTTTGCCGTGCTTTGCATAAGCTTGCCCAAAGCCTGTTCCTGGTGATCACGCGCACGCCCGCTGGGAAGCAGCAATCGTGCCAGTAGGAGAAGGAGGGAGAAAAGCCTACGGTAAAGCAGAACGGCGGCGGCGGCGGACGCGGCGTGACATGTGAAAGCCTCGTCTCGGAGTAGCTTGAGCACTCACTCCTCCTGTACGAAAGAATGTGTTGGTCACAAAGACTTTGAGTAACACACGCCGCGCGGCGGCATTGGAGCAGCCCGAGGTTTGTTCTGGAAGCCTTGGGCCGGGGGGGGAAGGAATCTGGGGTTCGTCGGGTAAGCTGGCTGCTGTGCTGTATGTGTGAGGTACGCATGACGACAACCGCCGCATCACATTTTGGTGAAGGGGCATGTCTTGTTCACAAGTGACATGTGAAAGAAGCTTCCCTTCTCTTTGCCCATCTGCCGGTAGCGGAGGGCCCAAGGTCGACTCATAGCGCGGGTGGTGAGATTGATTGATCGCCTCACACCCCGCGTTTTGTCAACTAGAGTTGAGTGAGTATACTTCTGGAAGAGGGTGCTGGCTGGCTGGCGCTAGGTCGATGGATGGAGATGCCTCGGCATTTTTCATTTTTGGGGGGAGCCCTGCCGGCATGAGGCTCATGTTTCTTTGACTCTTTGGACATTTGTCGGTTTCAGCGTGGATCGCGTGAGCGAGCTCTGGAGCCCACTGCGGAATTGGACCGTTGTTCGCAAAGTGCCTGGCTTGTCTTTGTGGTGTCTCTGGTGCAGGCGGGATGGTCACGAGTGAGGAGGGGCGGCAGCATGGATTGTGCAATTGGCATTCATGGGTTCGCCGCTTGGCCCGATTGAGACGGCGTGGCTGCAGTTTGCAGCTCCCTCGAACGTGTCCGGGGAGTTAGGTGATGGACAGGAGCTCAAAAGTCCAGGCTTTGCAAGTGGCTGTGGTTTCCTGCCGAGGCTGGCTGGTTTGTGGGAGATATCCAGTCTACGTCGCTGTTGCTCTTGCAACGACGAGGCGGCACTGGGATTCCTCTGTTGAAGTCCTCTCGACACACGGAAGCGGTTCCATGTTCCGCCATGGGCGACGGACAGGACCCGGCAGAGCGGATCTGAGCATGCTGCAGGACGTGTCGGCCTCCGAGATCCTCCGCAACCCCCCGAAGCTGGAATCCGGAGAAGGGGGCCTCGCTGGGCCTTGGGGGGGAGCGGGTGCCCCGCAACTGTCACAAGCTCGGTTGTCCCCTCGGCAAACGGCGAGAATTGCATGGCATACGCGACGTCACGGCTGCACAGGCCGAGAGCACTCCCTTATCGATACCGGCCCCAGCACAGCGCTACTTCGGCTTAAGCTCAGCGAGGCACGCAGCCTTGCCGGATCCTGCTGCTGCAGCGGGCGTGCCGGTAGTTGTTGGCAGTCTGTCCGGTCGCTCTTGCAAAGAGACCAGCGCTGGCAGCGGTGTGTGAGAGCGTCGCGCGTGCCCCGGCCATGGCCACGACCATGCTCGCGGGCTGCGGGTAGTTGAGGGCCGAGCAGGACGGGCGCAGGCCGATGGAGAGAGCTCCGGTCCGCCGAGCGCCAGCAGGGGGCGTGGCCCAGAAGACGGGGGACAACTTTAACACATCCACCCAGATCCCCATCCACGTCCCACGTCCACATCCCGCCCAGCCCCAAGGCCAGACCCCTTGGGCCTGAAAGGTCACCCGCTGCTGCAAATGTCGTCCGCGCTGCTGCTCGGGCGTGTAGCCGCGGGCCGGACCTCTGGGGGCCCTGCCTGCCCCTTACAGAGAGCCTCCCACTGCCTCCGTCTCCGGCCTGCCTGCCTCCCCGAGCTCGTGCTATATACTTTGCGCCTCTGCCCCGTCTCGCCCGAGCTGCCGACCTCCCCTCCTTGAACTCTCCGCTCTTGTCCTGTCCTGCTGCCCTCTCGCCGTCTTCGTCAATCCCCTCCTTCGGATCTCTCCACCTGCCTGCCCGACGACACTCCTGCCAGCCAAGCTCCCGAAGCACCGACGTCCGGCTCGGCTTTCAAGTGACGACCACCACAACCACAGATCGGCTCGTGACACAATCCGGCTCGTCTGCGACCTTCCACGACCCCCGCCTGAGGTCTTTGCACCTCTTACGCTTTTCCTTGATAACTTATACACAAAAGCCCGGGCTCGCGCCTTTCTCTTCGTCTCACAATGTCTACAAAAGTCGGTGGTAAGGATGGCAAGAAGCCGCCCTCGGTTGCGACCAACCTCATTGGTAAGTCCGCAGCTCATATTTCATCTCTCGGTCCCAGCAGCAGCAGCAGCGGCGATCCAAAAAAGACCCATTGAAGAATGCGCAACTAACCGCAACTTTCTCGCAGCTGGTGGAGGAGCCGGTATGATGGAGGCCCTTGTGTGCCATCCCCTCGGTAAGCTCCCAACTCTCCCACTCGGGCTGGAGGAGGCCTAAAGACGAATCTTTCTTGGGCTAGCAAGTTAACACACTACCTCTCTTCGAACAGACACAATCAAAGTCCGCATGCAGCTCTCCCGGCGCGCGCGGCAACCGGGCGCCCCGAAGCGCGGCTTCATCAAGACGGGCGCCGAGATTGTCAAGCGCGAGACGCCGCTGGGCCTGTACAAGGGCCTGGGCGCCGTCGTGACGGGCATCGTGCCCAAGATGGCGATCCGGTTCACCTCGTTCGAGGCCTACAAGCAGATGCTCGCGGACAAGCAGACGGGCGTCATCAGCGGGTCCGGCACCTTCATGGCGGGCCTGGCGGCGGGCGTCACCGAGGCCGTCGCCGTCGTGACGCCCATGGAGGTCGTCAAGATCCGCCTGCAGGCGCAGCACCACTCGATGGCCGACCCCCTCGACGTGCCCAAGTACCGCAACGCCGCGCACGCCCTGTACACGGTCGTCAAGGAGGAGGGCGTCGGCGCGCTGTACCGCGGCGTGTCGCTCACCGCGCTGCGCCAGGGCAGCAACCAGGCCGTCAACTTCACCGCGTACACGTACTTCAAGGAGGCCCTGTACCGGTACCAGCCCGAGTTCGAGGGCGGCAACCTGCCCAACTGGCAGACCACGCTCATCGGCCTCGTCAGCGGCGCCATGGGCCCGCTGTCCAACGCGCCCATCGACACCATCAAGACCAGGTTGCAAAAATCCGTCGCCGAGCCGGGCGTCAGCGCGATGCAGCGCATCACGAGGATCGCGGGGGACATGTTCAAGTGAGTTTTTGATTTCTTCTGCCCTAGTCGTCGCAAAGAAAGAGTCGTTCCAACCCCCCGGTGTTCCCCTTTCGCGGGGCCGCGGGTTCGTCGGTTCGGGGGGTTGTCGTACCTCGGAAAGTGGAGAACGGGGCACGGCAGGGGACGGGAGAGTTGTAAATGCATTTGCCCGGCCCACTGGAAAACACCAAACCCCCATGAAAGCCAGAGAAACCATTGAAAAGAGTAAAGAAACTGATCACATTTTTCTTTCGCAACAAAACAGGCAGGAAGGCTTCCACGCGTTCTACAAGGGCATCACGCCCCGCATCATGCGCGTCGCGCCCGGCCAGGCCGTCACCTTCACCGTCTACGAGTTCCTTAAGGACAAGCTCGAGAAGAGCAAGCCGGCGAACAAGGTCGGCGGGCAGTTCGAGGAGTAGAACGAAACACGACATCGTCCCGATTGGCCGACCGAGAAAAGGGAGGAGTAATGGTGCGGGGACAAGAAAGGAAACGCACGAGCGGCATCTGAGTCCTGCCGGACGCTTTTTTTCTCCAGTGTAAATAATCTTGTGGGACGGGCGAGGGCCACATGCCGGTGCATTTTGTTCGGTACTGGGGCGGCTATACATATACACCATTTCCAAGTCCATAGCGATTTATATCAAGGAAAAGCAATTCGGTTTGTTCATAGGATCGTTATATCTATTGGTGCGGTTGCGTGCAGTCTCTATAGGGAGGCCAATGCTTTGGGTTCTGGCCTAAGTGCACTTTATTGCTCCTCGCTGATATTTCCTGGCTCCCCTGGACAACATTGGATAGACGCTACCCGAGAAACCAGCCAGCCATTTACCGACCAGGCCTCTTGGGCCGCCTGAAAGCCGTCTTGACCTCGACTTTGGGGTGCAGGTCCGCGAGCACGCCCTCCTCGGTGATCTCGTCGGGCTCCTCGACCTCGAACTTCTTCTCGACGGCGACGCCGGCCTCCTTCTCGGCCGCCGTGATGACGGCGCGCTTCATGAGCGGGTACATCATGCGGTACTTGATCTCCTTGCCCGCAGCGGCGGGGCACGTGTAGAAGAAGAGCACGGGGCTCGACTCGGCGCCCTCGTGCGTGTGCGTGTAGCGCCAGAAGGTGAAGCGCGGCTCCGTCTTGGATATCGCGGACACGAGGTCCGATACTGTCGTGGGCTTTCCACTGCTGGGAGCGAGCTCGACGGTCTCGGTCTCGCGGTTGATTTTCTGTGATAGTCGACTATGTCAGCTTCTCGACCATCTTGGCCAATTGGGCAGTGAAAATATACTCACCATCATGACGATGCCCTCTCCGCCTCCGCTGCCTAGCTCCTTGAGCTTCTCAAACGCATCCGGCGTGATGGGCATGCTCATGTTCTTGCTGAGGTGGATCTCGCGCACGCCCGTGCCGGCGCCGGCCTCGGCCTCGGCACGCTTGACCTCGCCCAGCGTGCGCTCCTCCTCGGTGAGGGGTGCATCGAGGGCTGCGTGGCGGTCCAGCCTGTCGAAGCCGCTCGCCGTGAGCTCGTCGGGCAGCGTGAAGAAGAGGGACTCGCGGAAGTGCTCGCTGCCGAGCTCTCGCGTCAGGGTGAGCCGGGTGGAGGCGAAGAGCATCTTGGACCGGACCTTTGCGGCATCGGGGACATATGTGACGGCGCTGAAGAAAGGGGCCGAGTCGAAGCGCCGGAGGATGATGTAGAGCGGCTCGTTGGGCTTGATGTGCGGCGTGAGGCCAGCAAGGTTGTCGGAGAAGGAGGAGGAGGAAGCCCGGACGGTGGTGACGGGTGTGAGGGCCTCGTTGGAGATGGTGACGACCAAGGCGAACGCGGAATTGTCGCTGAGCAGGTTGTTGAACTCGGAGACCAGCTCCTGGGAGGCTGCTATGCCGGACTGCATATTGGCGATCTGATGAGGAGCTCGGGGTAGTTGGTTGCCAACCAAGAAAACCTGCTCAAGCTGTCGGCGACAACTCAATGGACAGATCTCAAGCACAGTCGTCCCAAACGAAGGCAATGAGTCTCTTTTAAAGTATGGAGTAAAGAGGAGCAAGCGTCGTCAGCGGTCAAGCTGGCACCAAGGAACAGGGACCTGTCCATTGTTGACCCGACTGCCCCGCCTGCTCGTCTGGCAACAGCATCGCATCATGGTGGGGCTTGCCAGGGACTGTGGGGAAGCTGTCACCTTGGCGGTGCCTGGAGATCGTCGAACCTGTTGCTTGCAGTACAGCTCATTTGTTCATTTGGACATATCTACCCCAGGGTACTTGAAGTAGTTGGACCTCGAAATTGTAGGTTTGCCGGCTGATAGAAGTACCAAAAGCCACACCGAAACCTGGACCAACACACTTCTTACACAACCGTCGCTCCCGTCTTGACCTCCTTCAAGATCACCCCCCTCTCAGCAAGCACCGAGACGAGATCGTACAGCACAAAATCGCACCCCTCCGCCGCATTGATGCTCACAGCCACAGGCAGCCACTTCTCCGTCTCCGACACGCGGCTGTCGTATCTCACCTGGCCAATGGGCACCACCACCTCGGGCACACCACCCAGCTGACTGATCCCATACTGGTTCCAGCCAAAGTAGATGCCGACCTCCTCGGGGCTCCCCGAGGGGTAGTTGTCCCGGTACGACGGCATCCCCGGCCAGATGGGGTGTACCAGCAGCGCGGATGAGCAGTGCGCGCTGTCGTGCTCCGGCACCAGCACCTCGGTCTCGAGCCAGGTTTTGAAGACAGTCTTGTTCGCCACGCCCTCCGCGAACGTCGCGGCGCTCGTGTTGCGCCCGTAGTCCCGGTTCAGTCGCACGGGCGGGTCGAAGTACGGCATGTCCCCGCCGTGCGCGGCGGACCAGTCGTCCGAAAGCACTGAGAAGACGTTGCGGTACTGCTCGTAGCTCGTCATCATGCTCCACACGGCGCCGAGCTGGTCTGGCGGGTACAGCCCGTCGTGGGCGTCACGGTACGCCGTGTAGAAGTCGTACACCGTCCGGTTCGCGCCCAGCAGGGCCTCGAGACCCGCGGTGAAGCTGTCGTATAGCGCCTGCGCGTCGGCGTTTGGTGTCGGGAAGAAGCCCGGCGATGGATACTCCGTCGTATTGATCCCGGGGGTGTCGATCGGGTAGATCAGCTTCTTGGGGAACTCCGGGTACGACCGCAGCGAGGCATTGCCCCTGCCATACCACGCCTTCCCCCACGCCGCGAACTCGACCGCGGACCGAGCCACGAACGCCGGCGTGTCCATGGACGTGCTCATGGGCAGCACCCCCTCGAGCGTCATCACATACTGGCTCGGACGGTTCCCGAACACCCCGCCCACCGCGGCCGGCGCGCGCACCGAGCCGCCCGTGTCGGACCCGATGTTGAGATCGATCCAGTCGTAGTTGCTCTCCGCGGAGCCCGCGCCGGCCGAGGACGACGACGGGTCCTGGTACCCCTCGCCGCGGGCGTTGAACGGGTCGTGGAAGTCGACCCAGTCGGCCGTAGGCGCCTGCCCGTTGGCGAACTGGCTCGTCCGCGTCTTGCCGACGACCACGGCGCCCAAGTCGATCAGGTACTGTATGCTCGGCGCCGTCGCGTTGGCTGGGGAGTACAAGTCGAACCATGCTCTGCTGCCTGCGGATGTCTTGAGCCCCTTAAGGTCGTACAGATCCTTGACGCCCACGCGGACACCCGAGAGTGGCTTCTCCGTCGACGGGGCAGGGTAGTACAGCCTGCTAGGGACTGCCACCGCCGCGGCACCGCCACCATTCGTCAGGGGTGAGGCGGAGGAGAGGACTTCAAAGGAGCCGTCGGGCTTCTGGAGGACACCGTAGTAGAACGCCCCGGCGTTGTCGGCATAGACACGGTAAGTTCTGAACAGGGAGAGTATCCCGCCAGGTGAGACTTGGGCAAGGTAGGGCCCTGGCGGAAGTTTGTCGAGCGAACCAGCGAGGGCTGAGCAGTTGCTGGTCGACAAGATGTTCTGTCCTGGCAAGGACCCTGTAGCATTGGCAGCGGTGTTGCTCACGAGGAGATCTGCGAGGTCATTATCAGATTGCTGTCCGCCTCGTCAGGAGAGCTGGGGGGAGCTTCGGAATCCGTCTTACATTCGCCGAATGCACTACTCCATACATCATCAGCAGCCTCGTAGCCGGCCAGAATGGCCTCGATAGACTCTCCAGGATCATCGCTAGCTGGGACAACATGCGTCACCGGCACGAGATGAACTACGTCTGTCGACAGGTCAAAAAGACTCTGCTGCGTGGTGTGAAGCGTGACCTGCGGGATCAGATTCTCCAGTCAGCGCATGTGCGTGTTTCCAATTTTTGGTGATGATTATGATTATTAGCCGGCTCGTACCTCAGAGTATCCGGGCATGTAGTAAGTCACGTTCCCAACGCTGACTGTCCGGCCGCGGTCCTGGATTGTGGATTGTGCGAGACCAAGCCTGATGCTGCTGGCACACACGGCCAGGAAAACCTTGGCAATGCTCATGCTAGTGATGTGGCTGTATGATGCCATTCCAGCCTTTTTGAGCACTTGGACGAGACAGACAGAAAGGGGAAGCATCGAGCGCTGGCGCGAATGGGGGTATTTCCTTATCATATAGTCCGCATCATGAACAGGGGGGTTAGGTGATCTCGAAGGATTGCCCTATCAGCGAAGAAGTGCAAGTTTCAATCTGGGGGTTACAGGGCTGATGACGACGATGACATGTGTCGGATAGTCTGTTCCTGGGCGTGGGCTCGGCGACCTAAACCGCCAATCGGCGTTGTTCCACACCCCCTTGTCCAGCCCACACTTTCCAAGGCAGGTCTCAAGCCACGCGGGGACCATGGTCAAGATAAGATCACTTACACCGAGTGACATGTCGCGCCCCCAGTCCTCGAACACTCATGCGTGGAAAAGAGATCGACTGCTATGCGAATGGAGATAAGATTGCGGAAGAAGACGGAGCATTGTTTCGTCGACATATTCCAACCAAATACCCGATCCCACTACATTATTTCCGTCGTCTTCAGCTGCGCTTTCACCAAATACTGATGGAATCGAGACGGCTCTTGAACGGGACCTTGTTTCGCGCTTCTACATATTTGGGTTGCCTCTGACGTCGGCCTCACTGCCCGCGCCATTGGTAAACTTTCCTCCCGGGCGAACAGGTATCAGGGCACCACCGCTACACCTTGGAGAGATTATCGGCTGATATCTCATCAGCGCAAGTGCCCTCCAGTGCCAGATCGTGGAACTGACTCTCCGTTGATTGAACCAGAGAGGGCACACATATGGTAACGGAATTCTATTGCCATGCGGAACTGTAATAAACCCTCTCCACGGCCCTCTCCCTTCCCAATACCAGGCTGTCCAGTTCACCGTTCTCCGTGGCGAGCTATATAGAGACCTGCCATTCGAAATACATCAGCTTGTCTCGAAATGAGAGCTACTGTCTTTTCTTTGCGTTCCGTAGACGGGTGAACAAGTCGCAATCTGAAGGCGGGACGTAGTAAGAGCAGGACCAGGCAACTTATAAAAGCGAGAAAGGTCCGTTTGCTTTCAGCTCTCAGTTGTCCCATCAAGAAGGGATAGATCCTTCGGGCCTGGCCGGTCACGGCTATTGGCTGGCGGAGGGCAATGCACATTGTGGGGACCAGTTGCCAAAGAGCCAAAAAATGTGATCGTATGGGAATGGCAAATGTGATGCATGGTCCATGGATGGCCCCATCACTTATAAAGGCACTGACATCGTTCACATTTCAAATTTTGATTCTCAATTTTCTACTCACGAGCATACAAGTCAGTCTTATCCACACCGTTTACCCCAGCCTCAATGATTTCGCGCATCCCACAATCCCAGCTTTGACCAAATCAGTCCGTGTGTCGAGACGATCCGAGATCGCCGAGACATGCGGAATATTGAGCGACCTGTTTTTCTTTTCTGTGAGGGGGTTAGCCGAGGCTAAACGTATACAGGACTCAGGTTTCTTGATTTTGTCGATATTATCACAAGCTATACAGCCCTACTATGTATATATCTTGCTCACAGACTGAGCTGTCACCATCATTGTCCCACCTTTTCATCGTTGGTGCAGTATCCGACTACAACCGCGAAGATTAATGGACGATGCTGGAGAGATAGGTGATGATGGACTGTTGTCCGTCGCGTTTTTCTTGATTGCGACGCAGCCGATGATGACTTGCCACCAAGTGGCAGAAGCTATGTCGAGGGCCTCGGCGAGAAGGTCTTGAAAAGCCTTCGAGTCGTGATTCTGGACTGGCTAAACTAGTCTGAGGTCTGATGGGAGTTGCCACGACATTGGACCTGGCTTGCCGGTCAAGGGCAGCGGGGGAGCAAACCGAGAGGTTGCAGTGGGCTGCGGATACTGTAGAGAGGATGCGAGAGATATTATTCGACAAGGGGGTATGTAGCCGAAGCCAAGTAGGCATTGACGATGGAGGATTGCGATGGACGGTGGAGGTGGAGAAAGGAAGAGGAAGCAGACTCTTGGGTTTTATTTTGGCACAGTCACGCACTCATCTATCTTGAGGACAACTGCGGCCATGCCGATGTTTCCTCACGATCAGAACGTGCCGTGGATTGGCAAGGCAGTCACCTCCATTGTGTGGGATGTGTGCAGCTGTTCTTGCCAGCCGTGCCTGCTGCTCACTCCTTCCATCGCAAGCACGCTGTCCGCCACAAGTTTATCAGCAGATGCAGACACTCTCTGGGTTATGGCTGCTTCGCGGCGTATGATGCTGGATGTGGGCGGCATTCGTGGCTGCTCAAACAAGAGGCTGAAAACGACCATGACTTCGCAGAAGCGGGAGTCAGCTCCTATAAGGGCCATACTGCAAGTATTCGCAGACAAGAAGAAGAGTTCCATCGTTCTCCAGCCATACCACAACGATCAATATACCACAACGACCACTGCTGAGTCCAAGTTCTCTCCTGATCTCCTGACCACCAAGTTGTCTCGCGTTGCTGAACCTACCTATCTCCACGACCCCTGACATGGGACTCGTTGCCGCACAACTGCTGCCGAAGTAATTGTCTCCGGGCAGCAGCCACAGGGAAGATGAATTCATCTACAGTGCTAGCCTAAGCGTAGGTTCGACGAGCACGCACGATCGTAGGCGCTAAAACATCACGAGTTCCACAACCTCCAGTGATCAAATCTATAGTTCTCCGGTTCCAGTTTTCGATCTGGCATCCTTTCGGGCCCGGGAGCATACAAACATTGTAACGCGTTCCTAGACGCCACGCATTTGTGTTTGAATGTCAGCACCATCCCCTCCCTCATTTTCAGACCAGCCAGTCCACCATGCTTCATCTCGAGTTAGACATGCGCCTCCCGTGCATCTCTTGATGTTGAATATATTGCCGAAAGAACCCATGCATGTTATATGGAGAATCATTCAGACGAGCGGGCCATTTGCTCTAGTATAATCTACATTTGTCCTACGGAAGAGCATCCTCGTCATTTACCGCGAGCCAAAGGCGACCACATTACAAAGTCTCGTGTGGGCTCTGCACGTGTCTACCCGCCGAGCACTGCCAGGGTCAGACTTGCCGTCACGAATCACGAGACCGCGAAAAAGGGAACAGTTGAACTGGGAGCCTTGCGAGATTTCCGAGATTCTCAGGCTGGGAGGTTGTGTTGTGATACTTGCTCGGACTTGAGCGGACAGGGCGCAGACATGTGTGCATCAATCATAGCAAAGGCTTTGTCCCATCAGTACTTGGCCGACGAGCAGACGAGGACAAGGCTTCATCGCTCAACTACCCGAGCTCCTGGTCGTGTTTGAATGGGCGCAGAATTACCTAATAAGGTCAAGTCAATCAATCACTTTCTATGTAAGCATACCTGAAGATGTGCACCCTGTAAAGTCCGGAACATGCACCCCCTGAGGGAAGCAGCGCCCCTCTTGGCCACTGTTTCGAGGCTGCAGCCAAGATGTGAATGCTGTAAGCAGGATGCTACATATTGAACTGCGCATGCCTGTCACTCAGGTTGTGCAACTTCCAGTGGTAATACGAAGCTGCCCAGGTGCTCATGGCGAGGAAGCTGGACTGCGGTTGGGGGCCAGGACCGGGACAAGCGCCCGTCCGTAGGGCAGCTTCCTCGCCATGCCTTGTGCCTTGCCTGCTGGGATCTTTTCTTTGATGACAGGATCGTCACTTGGCGTCTCCAACGGAGACTGCGGATGCTGACAGGTCCCACCCCAGAGGCTCGGCGCGCTGCCATCCCCTGCCAGGCGAGATGACCTCTCTCCTCTCGCACCGTGTCGCACCCCATCATCTGCCCCAGTGTGCCAGCACCTTGCCAGCACGCCGTGGCAATGGCCATGTTTCCTCCCTCCAGGCTCGATCCTCGAGCTCTGGTCCTGTCCCTCCGCAACATGTCCTGCCCGCCGCCCTGTCCGAGGCCACAACCGCCTCCACAACTGCTAACGCCATCACCACCTGGACCACGGTGACGGCCAGCCCACGATGGAACACCAACCGAGCCAGCAGCAGCAGCAGGCGGCTCACGGGTCGCCGCACTCTGCTTACTCGGCAGCCCAATCGCCGTCCAACACCTACAGCACCCTCGAGCACGACCCGAGCGTCCGCAACGGCCAATACCCGGAAGCCACCGCCTACTCGACCCTGCCAGAGGTCAACCACGCCGCGACGCCCGCATCCCAGTATGCCCACTACGCACACTCAACAACAGACCACCACCAGCCTCCTGCCGCCGCTGACGGCTACAAGAAGGAGGCCGATGCAGGTGCGTACGCCGTGGGTGCCGGCGCTGGCGGCGCGGCAGGCTACGGCGCAGCAAACGCGGAACTCGGCGCAGGTGCACCAGCTGGTGCCGAGCGGATGATATGCGGCGTGAAACGCAAGATGTTCTGGGCACTACTCGTCGCTGCGGTCGTCATCGTGGTCGCAGCTGTGGGCGGCGGCGTCGGCGGTGCCATGGCCTCCAAGGCGAAACCCACCACCGACTCGGCTGCGTCCGGAGGAGGAGGCACTGGCCCGGCACAACCTCCAGCGCCGTCAGACTCGCCTCTCGGGCTGTACGAGGGGACCAGGCTGGCCTCGAGCAACTTCACGGACCAGTTCGGCAACGACAACTTCATGGTCATCTACCAGGTCAACAACGGCGCACTCTACATGTCCTCGTGGAACACGTCGGCATCAAAGTGGGTCGTCTCGCCCGTCGCCGACGGCAAGACCAACGCCATCAAGCTCGACGAGATCGCCAAGGGCACGACGATAGCTCTCGACACATACATGGACAAGACTGTAAGTTTCTGGCGGGTAGCTCCAGCGGCAGGTGGCAGAACCCTGGCTGACAACCTGTGGCATTGCAACAGTCCCGCATCATGCACTTGTACTGGCTTTCGGCCACGGGCGTGGTCAAGTCGGCGAGACACGACAACCTCGCCACGAATGATGACGCGATAGCCCGCGCCTCGGAGTGGTACAAGGCTCCAGCGTCCGACCTGTATACCGCCAAACCAGGGTCATCTCTCGTCTCGTACGGCAAAGAGTGCCTCGACCAGTCGTGTCCGACGTGGTCGTACCTCGTCTGGCAGCGCAACGACAACTCCCTGCAGACGGCCGGCCTGGAGCCCGGCAAGCAGTGGGCCGCATCAGGCATGGCAGGTCCGGGATTCTCCAGCCCGGCGGCCAACACAACAATGGCCATGGCCATCGGCATGGCCCAGCCCACCACTGGCGAGAAGAACGCGACAGAGTTCCGCTCGCTGAGCATCTTCTACCGCGAGGACAGCGGCGTCCTGGCCCAGCTCATCTGGGACCGGCGCAACCCACAGGGCGGGTTCACAGGCACCAACCTGCCGCGCGGTGTCGGGCCCCGGACCGCGATCGCGGGCTTCTCTACGGGCAACAACGACACCGACACCTCGTACCTGCCCCTCGGCTTCAACGTCTTCACTGCCGACCCGGACGCCGACCGGGACGAGGTGCTCCTGACGTACTTCAAGAACGGGTCGTGGACGTCTGCCAGCGCGGTCGACGTCATGGCCAGCTGCGGCTCCCTCGCGAGCATGGTTGCCAACCAGGGCCGGCGCGTGTACTGCGTGGCGCGGCAGAATAACGACGACAAGAAGGTCGAGATCCGCGAGTTCCGCTGGCGCGGCGACCCGGCGGACACGGGGAGTTACCGCGACTACGAGCTGCTGTCAACCCTAAAGGCTGGCGGGGCGTGATCCTTTCTGGACGTCATTTTCATTCTTCATCAGCTCAAAATTGGGAGGCATCACGTTACCTTGTCTCCAAGCATACCCAGCGTAGTGAAATTTAGCCTGTATACTGCAGGTCGATTCAGCGTGCCTATCTTGCAAGTGTCATCTTGGAGCATACGCTGATGCATGAGTGTCCACAGGCAATCGGAATCACATGTCTGGATGTCTCGCGCGAGTGGTGAATTGTTTGACACGAGGTTGACTTCTAGAAGCATGCAGATCCGGCGATGATGTGCACTATACCGTCTTCTCGCTAATTTTCCCTCCCTCCTTGCGAGGCTCCTCCGGCCGAGCCGCCAGCCCTCGCAGCGATATCTCGGCCACAAGCGCCCGGAACGTGTCACCCATGGTGTCGAACACGATTTCTACATCCGGCGACTCGGGAGCGAGGTTGCTCACGATGCTGCTTGCACTGTCGTTGCTGTTCACCCGCTCGAGAGCGTTGCTACTCTCGCTGCTGCCGCCCGTCTTGCTACTTCCGCCTGTCTTCTGAGACTTGGTGCTTGACACGGAGCGAACGCTCGGTGTTCCTCCTACACTCGTGTTCGTCGATGCTGATTTCTGACCATTGACGGTCGGTGGCCGTGATGGCTGTGCTTCTGTTGCTGCTGCTGCTGCTGCTGCGGCGGCGGCGGCGGTAATGGCTTCTACCTTCCCGTGGCCTAGCTCAGATTTGACGTCCTTGCCACGCCGTACTGGGCCCCATGGGACCTCGGGGGTGATGGGCGTGGTGTTGAGCAGGTGCTCGAACATGGCGAGGTACACGCCGGGGCCGGTCATGCTACCACGGCCAGTCGCCGCCCCTACCGCTGCTGATTTGTTGGTGTCTGATGTGGCTGGCCGTGACGATGGAGTTCCCGACCGTGATCCCGATGTAGATGCAACCAACGACAGAGCGGATCTCTTGCCATCAATGATGCGCTGCATGCGCGTGTTCGAGATGTCGCTGAGCTCGGTCAGGTAATCAGCGTATGCGTCCACCGCGGACAAAATCTCGGCCTGTTTCGCGGCTGGTGCTTTGTCGAATAGATCTTGGAGGTCTTTGTTTAGACGTCCCGCGCCTGCCTCAGAGGAAGATACAGATCCGGGCTTCGGAGTCTTCTCCTTGTCGGTTTGTTCCCCTTTGCGTTTCGATTCTGTCGTCCTCGACAAGCTGGGGTCGTAATCCTCGCGGAAGATCTTGACGATCCCGCCGATCCAGCCGCGCCACGTCCTGCAAACCTCGGGACACCCCTTTGCGACACCGTGCAGGTAGTCATACATGAATGGCTGCTTGTGCCGGTGCAGGAGCGCGACGTAGTCGTCCACCGTCGCCTTCTGGCCCGCAGCCGACTTGCTCTTCTGGGTAGACTTCGTGTTCCGAATGTTTTCTGGAGACTGGCACTTGGCGACCGCGAGGGCATCATTCATGAAGTTCTCCAACGCTGTGACGAGCTTCTTGAGGTCGACGCCGTCGTGTATGTTGCGGATCATCGGCTCGAACGCCTTGATGCCGTCGCGGACCATGCCCGTGATAAAGTCTGGGCTTTGCTCGCAGACAACCTTGATACTGGCCTCACGATCCCACACACCCATCTTCGAGGCGTAGTAGTCCAGGCACTGCCTGTGGTGCTCGGTCGAGAGGTCTTTGGGCACAGTCAGATCGGCTGATTCGAGAATAGCCACAATGATGGACTTATTCTCCACCTGGCTGAACTGCCGGACCGCCTCTTGCTGCTCCGCGGATGCCTGCACATGCTTGTCTATGGCGTCGAGGAAGGTATGGTCCACGTGTCCGTCAGCATTCCTAATACGGTCTGCCGCTTTACGGCAATCGTTGGCATTCCACGTGAGCACCATCGAGATAATTCTATCAAGAGATGCAAGTTAGCATCGTTTTCGATCCGGACCTCTGGGCAGACGGCAACTCACCTCTGCAATAGATTCATGCCGTCACTCGCATCCTTTGTAAACCCAAACCAATTCGTGACCGCACCCACGCTCATCTTGGCCAGGAACAGCCTAGCCATACCGTTGATCATTGTCGCCGCATTGCCGACACGCAAGGTTTGTCTTATAAGGTTGTACGGAATCAGCCCATGAATGTTTTCAATCTGCTTGATCATATACGGACCCTCCGCGGACATGACAAAGATGTAGTGAAGTAGGGTCGCGCCATGGAGGATGACATAGTCCATGCCTCCCTTTACCGCGGGCGAGTGTGCCTCGAAGTCGGATGTCTTGGCTAAGTGGTCGAAGAGCTGTCCAGAAAGATCGTGGTGGATTAGAGCTGTGAGAGCATCCTCGTAGGCCTTCGTAGTGCCCTCGGCCGAGCCCAGGTCGTACTTTTGCTGCAGGTCCACGGTTCTGTTCCCCTTGGCAATGCCGGCGAGTAGACCCCTTGTCACAGCCTCGTGGAGGACCGTGGCGGCACACGCCAGCCTTTTCCTAGTGCCCAGTGTGCCCTTGTCGTAGCTCTCAGAGAGCTTTGCCTCGGCGAAGCGCTCCATGATGCCCTTGAACTTGACACCCCAGAACTCTGGCGGCAGGTCGCGGAAGCCTGGGGCAGACAACACAAAGTTCGTGAGCAGCAGCTGTAGCATGGGCTTCCCCGATAGACTGCCGTCTTTTGCGGCCTCCTCCGGGGACGCATGGTCTGTAAACGGGTAGCCGTAGGCGTGTATGGCCGCTGGTTCCTTGAAGCTCTCGACCTCGGCATACGTTTCGTGATGGACTAGAATGTGGAAGAGGGAGTTGAGTTGCTGCCCAGACAGCTGTGTCTTAGGAGACGACATGGCGCCGGAAAAACACGCCGGGTGCGTGTTGTCGTTGTTCTCGAAACAGGCTTGGAGCGATCAAAGGCTCACACTGCGTGCAAGCAAAGCGCTGGGTCGCCGTGGCAGAGCTCTAGATCTTGGTAACAATGCCTGTCGTATTGCGAGCTGCCATCGAGCCAAGAATCCGAGAAGGGGTAAGAAGTGAGTTGGTTAGTGCTATGTCCAAGATGATCTGGCAGTGCTAAGTCTAGTCGGAGGCAACTAGCAACGCCCTCTCTACCGCAGCACGATTCGTGACGTCATGCACGCAAGTGCCAAGAGCGACGCCGTTGACTGAAGTCGGTTAGGACAGGGAGGCAGCAAAGAGACAGATGATACTCGACGGTGCGCGGCAGGGCCCGGAATGTGAGCATGTGCGGTCAGAGGTGGCTGTGTAAGAGTTGCTTGCAGTTGGCCTCTCAGAAAGGGCGACCTCAGAGGAGGAATGCCTGAGGGACCGCGTGCGACATGTCCAAAGCGGCATGCCAGCACTATTTACCCCACACCTGGACCCTGGAAAAGTCCCAGCACAGTTCATGAGCCCAAGCCACATGTACAAGAGCTACACGACAGCTGTAATGCTCCACGCCTGCCCTGGTGAATCTGGGCAGAGCGAGATCTTGCTGGGCCATGCGGCAGAGCCACTAGAGACTATCTCGACATCTGCAGCATTCGTGTGGTGGCGGGCGCCAAGATCGTCAAGCCATTGCAGATCGGGGCCGAGATTCAGATCCACATCGCACAACGCAAACGCACACGAAGACAATTGATGGTCTGTCTAGGTCTTGGTATCAGGACCCCTATGAACAATTTGAGTCAATCTTTTAGAAGGGGGGTCGCTGTGTGACTGAGCAGAGAAGGTGGGAAAGAGGCACCATTCCCGCTATGCTAAGAATGCCATGCTACTTGAAAATATGTGTCTACCAGGTTCCTTCAGTGCAGCAAGATATCGTACTTGTCGCCTGAGATCCGCACCTCCTCACCACCCATGCCGTACTTCCGCCGCACCAGCTCGAATATTATGAGTCCTGCGCTCGTGCTAGGGACTTGGCGGACTGTATTCCACAGGAACCCGCGATAAAGATACTTCGTCACGCCCAGTCCTTCTCGTGCGGCTTCTGTCTTGCACCATGCAAACGTCTCCTGGTATGCGCGATAGTACGCGCGCAGCATGCGAAACCGCCTCTTTGGCTTGTCTGCGCTCGTCGCTGCCGAGTCGCGCATCCGATCAAACTTGGCGTCGAGATCCTCGAGATGATCCCAGTGTCGGACCTGGATGTGCGTGAGCGGGTGCAGGACAAACTGCTGCGCAAAAGATGCACTTATGCCCGCAAACAAGAGGAACATCGGCTCTAATGCATAATGAGGCCGGATCACGGTCCTGTTCTTCGTGTGGTGCCTCTCGTCGGCAAAGACTCCAACTTCCTTCTCTGACGTCTTGGCTGGCTCTGTGGGCCGGATCCGCGCAAGGACGTTGACGATATCTTCGCTGAGGTCTGCGTAGTACCAGTGCACGAACTTGTAGTAGCTCTGTGCCTTGACATACTCGAACACGCTGAAGAATACGGCGCTGCCCAGACTATCCTTGGTGAAGGACAGCGTCCATCCAGCGAAGACACCTCGCATGCCGATCTCGCGCAGCTTCTCACCGCTGAAAGCCCACATGCTTTTCATCTTGCCGTTGCCAGCTGGGCTGATGTGGTCGCGATGGTCGTATCTGGCCTGTATGGCGTCCAGCGGCGCTGCGACCACACTCTGCAGGCTGCCAGCAAGAAATCCAGCTGCGAATGTCTGTGTTGGTTCAGGCGGCGGGTAGGCCCGCTTCGTCGACCTACCAGACTCGGGGTGCAGTTGGCCTTCAGAGACAGGTCAGTACGGCTGGAATTGGACTTGCGATGCAATACAGCGTAGAAGGCTGGCTCACCCAATATGTGAAGGTATGATGTGTAGAGCACCGCGCCGACGGTGACATTGGCTATCAACGGCGGCATAATCTGATCGGGCACAACGCGCCAGCCATGTTGCTGGATGACAGAAGTCAGTAGACCTGGAGTCGTGCCTCGCATCCACATCCAGGTCTGCTTGAGCCCCATCGAGAGTCTTGAAACGTCCTGCTCGCTGGCAGCAACCTGGGCCAGTGCAGCAAACTGCGCTTGGTGAACAACCCTGGCGTAGGCCAGGTAGTCGACTCTGGTCCGGAAGAACGCCTTGACTGGAGCACGGAAATAGAAGGCGATCGCCTGGGCGCTCAGTGCGCGAACACCGGCCGCCGAGGCGGCGGTTGCAGCATTGTTCCGTGGGACGGTTGAGCCATCACCAGCCGGGAGGACTGGGAGGACGCCAGTTGAGGAGTTTGGAAAGCCGGTATCGAGGTCATCGCGGCCAGGCGGCATGGCTGCCGTAAGTCATTTTGAGTTGATCTATTGAACGGGAAGAGGAGCAAATAGAAAGCAGACGAGATCCAAGGCGGGCGTGATTGCTGACTGTCCCGGATCGTCGTCGCGAGGCCGTCGCAAACCGGGCATTCTCGCGCAGTGAGGGCTCCACCATAAAGAGGTCAGGCTTGCGCAGGGGTCACCTGCGAAGCAGATACCTATGGTCCTTGGTTCAGCCACAGACACCGACGTCATGCTCAGCCACAACTTCGAATGCCACGACCCCGGTTCCGCGGCCGGACCTGCTCCGAATTGGAGTGGATGATGTGCAGTTACCTGCTCTTGCACCACTTTTGGCTCTGATGTTGCTAGATTGGAGTTCCCGCTGCCGAGGAAAGAGCCACCCATTGGCCCACCTGCCTCACAACTCTGACAGCGCAGTCCAGTCCAAGCGGAGATAATCGACTCCAGCTTCCGCAGCTCTCAGGCCACAGCACCAACTACAGCCGGCTTCATGAACCCCCATTGGCACCGCCTCGAAGTTTGCTCTACCAAGGGCTCCCGTCTCGCCGTGGTCGATTGCCTCTTAGCTTGACGATGCGGGAGTTCATGGACTACATCCAGTCCGCCTTCTACTCAGCAACGGGATGGAATCGTGACAGCTCGTACTCGACACTCAACGCTACCTCAGATGCGCTCCTCAATTTCGCGCAGCCCCGCGGACTGCGCCTGACGCTCGGTTCTCTGGCAACACCCCAGTTTGCGACGACGTACCAGCTCGGCACAATCGGTGTCGTTGACGGCTCGATCTCATACCTCTACTCGTCCGTTCCCTTGGACGATACCGTTGCACAGAGCGACCGCATACCACTGGTCGACCTCCTCAAGAGCTACCGGGCTCTGGCGGAGCTCCCACGATATGATGTCGACAACAGCAATGGTGCGGCAATCAGCAGTGCGAGCAGTTGGTCAGCATTCAAGTTGCATGACAAGGAGACCTTGGCTTATGGCCGCCTCTACTTGCCAAGGTCCATGCTCGAAGCGCTGCTCGTCAAGCGCATCTCTCCGTGTCTTCAAGTTCAGATGAGCGCCGTCTCCGACCAGTCTCTCCGAAATGGAGGCACAGTATTAAGCATGCTGCAGTACGACACGGGCCGCTACGGCGTGGAGGGTCTTGCATCATCGGACGGAGGGCTTTTGGGGATCCGGGGCCTGTATAATTTTGGTGGTGACGTGGCCGAAGCCGAGCCGCTGTTGAACCAAGTCGAGGAAGTGTCTGGGCACAATCAAAGCAACAACCAGGAGCGAGATCGCATCTACGGCAGGTTCAGTGCAGGAGGCGAGTTTTACTACGGCACACTGAACAAGTCGGGCGGGATGAGCCTTGGCGTGCGGTTCGCGACATTACCACGACACAAAGGCACACCCCTCACAGCCACAATGACGATCAATCCTTTGATGGGCAACATGAGCTGGACGTATGCTGTGATGGCAGGCGAGAACTGCTCCCTGGCAACACGAACCAGTTTCAATGTGTACAGCTACGAAAGTGACTATGCTGTGGGTCTAGAGCTGTGGAGGAAAAAGCAGGCTTGGACAAATCTTGATGGGGAGCAGGACACGAAGGTGTCGCTGCCCACAATACCTGAGAGAAGCTTTCAGGCCAAGCTGGACTGGAGACTTGACGATCCTATCTTCCCCTTGCCTGTTGTCGACCAGGCCACGGCAGCAGGGTCTTCTCTCAAGACCACAAAGAATAAGGAACGGAGCTTCAAGGCCAAACTCGAATGGCGACTGGATGAAGAAGAGAGCGGCCCAACAACCGCCGTCGACGCTTTCGAGGACCCATATGCTGGTGTGCTCAAGGCACGACTTGACCAGCACTTCAGAGTCGGCCTGCTTTGGGAAGGAAGAGTCAAGTCGCTACTGTTCAGCCTCGGCAGCAGTATAGATCTTAGACGACCCGACTCGCCGTTTCGCAATATCGGACTCGAAGTACAATTCTCGTCATGACGCCGCGGAATGCCAGGCTCGTATTCTCACTGGTGAAGAGGCTTGCCATGGAGCCCAGAATCATGCGGCCCTCGGCTTGGAAGCATAGCAGACTCGGAGACCTTCCCGCATGGCCACGCCAGCGCCTCGACATGATTTTCCAGACCCTTGGACGCCACATAATGAGGCCACGCACTATTAGGGTTCACGCTTACTGCAAGGGGCATGCAAGCCGATTTCGACGTACCTTGTCACCATCCATGCACTTCTCTCTGGCAGCAGCTTTGAAAACGTGACCGAAGTCTGACAGGGCTGCAACCGTCTATCCACTGATGCCCACTCACTCGTCTTCTGTACCCTTCGGCTTCGAAAGACCTCCGCGGAGACACCCCAAAGGATTGCTTTCTCCCACATGCGACCATGACAGTGCCAATGCGTCCATTTTCGGATTTTTGCCCAGGGTCTGCTAGGATCAGTCCATGGTTACTGACAGCTTAGTGAATCATGGCTTCCGTCGGCCGCCGGATATCTGTCCTCGCGGAAGTACGCGCATGCATACATGCAGCTCTTTGAGTGCGTGATGCACGATCCTGGTTGGAAGTCCCACTCTCGTGCTTGTGCTGTACTGCGTACTGCGTAAGGACGACCCCTAGGCTCGGCAGGTATCGATGTGTGGGTGTCCTATGCCTCATCTCGGTGACCTCTCGGAAGTCGGCAACTTGCTGATACCCCTAGGATGCGACTGTTCTCTGAAGTGGGAATCTAATGGCACTTTCAGAGAAGATCGACCTGGTCCACTGAGCACGATTGAAGCATCTCAATGTCGGCAACCTGCAGACTGCATACTAGGGACAACGATGAGTTTCCATCGCAGCCAGCCAACTTAACAGCCGGCCGGCCGGCCAGCGACTGCACTTGCAAAGACTCGTACGCAGTATGTACTTTGATGCGGGACAAGGGGGCGTATGACGAAACAATTACCACTTGCGTCTTGACTCTTCCCGTTGTGTGCTTCTATGGTGCTGATTGGGCACCGCCGGCCCGCAGTGGTTATAACAGACGACCCTAGGGTAGTTGGGTGGAGTCGACTTCCATATCGGCGAAGCTGAAGCAGGCGTTCGAGTCCTTTGAGAACCCTGATGGCCAGCTTCGTCAACCACGAGTGGAAGCAGAATTTTGCGCCCGCGTGCCAACCCCCCACGTGCGCATTCCCGGTGTGTTGCTTAGCCGAGACGCTTGCTGCATCGCACACCAGGGTCTACGCGCCTCGCAGGCGTCGTCGTCGATGCGTGTTCCCAGCCGCGAGCATGCCAAGCCTTCGACGTCGTACCAAATGTTGCTTGTCTGCAACAAGCTCTTCCAGCGGACCCAGCCTGGTGGGACTCCCGTCTCGGCGCAGCGCGACCCTCTCTTGAGGAGCCGGGATTTGAAAAATGATTGCTGCGAAGACTTGGACACAGTCATGGGACAAGGCAAACATCTGCTGTTGTTTCCAGGCGGCAGGGGCGGCGGCTTGTTTCAGCGGTCGAAGAGCTTCCTCTCTGGGCAGTAACCGCCATCGGCCGCACAGAGACTTGTTTAAACTTTCCACGGTCGACCTGGGCGGAAAGCCCGAGGATGGGTGTTGGCTCCGCACCATGATAGCCAGAGCTCAGCTAGCCCCATAGAGTTTCTCATCCGTCTGGACATCAAGGTCCTCAGTTGCCCTCTTGCATGCCCGCCTCGCTCGACGCGCTGCCGCACTCCCGGGGGCCCCCACGGGTGCTTGCTTTCTTTTGCAGACGATCCTACCGGGAGAGTCCTATATATCTCTCGCCATGTCTCACCCCAGGAACCCGAAGGCCTTGGCTCTCTCTTGGCTCTTTCTTGGCAGCATCTTCATCACGGCATTGCTTCCGCATCCGGAACACCTCACTCGACATCTGCAACGCACAGTCTCTTGAACCCGGGAGCAGCTCTGTGTGTATTTGGTTTCGCTCACGAATCTCTTCGACCACAATCATCTTTGGAGAATCAACAGGATGTTGGCTGAATCTGCAACTCGAGTCTTGTTGTCCCTCGCCGGGAGGCAAGATGCCGGCGCAGACCCGGCAGCGGGAGGCGCAGACCCGTCAGCCGGAGGCGATGCCACGGCGCCCGACGCGCCGACCGTCACCATCACGTGCGACACGGGCAACGACTACGATGGCAGACTGGGCCTGCGCATCTCGGCCATCTTCGTGATCCTCGTCGGCTCGCTCCTTGGCGCCATGCTGCCCGTCGTTCTCGCCCGCCATTCCAAGCTCCGCGTTGGCCCGGCCTTCTTCGTGGCCAAATACTTCGGCTCCGGTGTCATTATCGCCACGGCCTTCATGCACCTGCTCACCCCGGCCTTCGAGGCCCTCTCCAACCCTTGTCTTCCGGACGGGCCCATCACGGCGTACGACTGGGCCACCGGCATCTGTCTCATGACCGTCATGGTCATGTTCACCGTCGAGCTGCTCGTCAGCCGCCTCGACTTCTTCGGCAGGGGCCACAGCCATGCCGGCGAGCACGACCCTACGGCCGACACGTTCGCCACGTCGGGCAAGGGCGAGAAACCCGCAACCCCCGTCTCCGGCGACGGCAGCAATAACAACGGTGACATTGAAGCCGCCAGCCGCCCCAACGCCTTCCAGGCCACCACGGACGTCAGCTACCCCCCTGGAGGCGAGGACCATCTCGGCCATGCCCGCGAGCACAAGGATGACATGAGCCACACCGAGCTCGCCGCGCAGATGACGGCCATCTTCATCCTCGAGTTCGGCGTGCTGTTCCATAGCATCTTCATCGGCCTCACCCTCGCCGTCTCCGGCGACGAGTTCATCGTCTTGTACATTGTCCTCGTCTTCCACCAGACCTTCGAGGGCCTCGGTCTGGGCTCCCGTCTCGCCACCACGCCCTGGCCCCAGTCTAAGGCCTACCTGCCGTACCTCCTCGCGGGCCTGTACGCCATCAGCACCCCCGTCGCGATCGCCGCCGGCCTGGGTGTCCGGGAGACGCTCCAGCCCGGCTCCCCGCAGACCCTCATCATCAACGGCATCTTTGACGCCATCAGCGCTGGTATCCTCATCTACACGGGCCTGGTCGAGCTCATGGCGCACGAGTTCATGTTCAACGAGAAGATGCGCAAGGCGGGGCTCAAGCAGCAGCTGCTCGCGCTGGCGTGCATGTTCCTCGGCGCTGGGTTGATGGTAAGTTCATGTTCCATACACGCACATCACGTATACCTCTTTTGTGCTTCTAGTGCAGATGAATTGATGACTAACTCTTGTGATTGTAGGCTTTGCTCGCCAAGTGGGCTTAGAGAAAGAGTACGTGTGTGAGTGAGAGTGAGAGTGAGAGTGAGAGAAAGACGTCAGGACAAAAGAATCAGAAATATAGAGCCCTATGGGACGAAGACACCTTGTGGATGGACAGAGCAGTCCCCCAGAACATCTGTGGAGCACTGGTTGACAATTCCGCACTTCTGCGAGACATGCGTGCCTTCAAACATTAGTGAGATGATGTTGACCATCATGTTTGAAGGTAAAGACCGCATATAATTATACCCAATAGATTTTTCTTTGATAGAATGTGAGACTGCTTGAACGCGCAAACACTTTACAGTGACACTATCTCTGAGTCCTATTAGACTGTGTTCCTCTCTTTGACACTCGTCCCGTGAAACATGTCTCCAGATACGGCGAGACCATTTGCCACGAACCACTCGTGATAGTCGCCAGTTGTGAGAAATCTTGAGCACGAGGAAGCAGCGGAGGCGGCGAGGTGATCTCTGATCGATCGAGCTGCAGCTGAGTGGGCAACGTCTCAATACTAGTTGTAGCTTCCTGCCACTACCCCCCGGGCTCAGATCAAGGAAACACACTCCTCCTCCCTTCTCGACCTTGGCCGTCATCCCCCTACACCAACGCCGCCACCACCACCACCAGCGCCCCATTTCTCAATGATCTCGTGGATCTTGGGATCGCGCAGCTGGTGTCTCTGCTGCGGCTGCTGCTGCCCGCGAGACGGCATCCCACCGTGTCCACCCTGCGCAGATGTGCCGCCCGCAGCCGTCGAGCTGCGATACGCATTCGTCACGAAGTCCCCCGGCTCCAGACCCGCGTCGCTGTTGCCGCCGGGGTTCACCTCCCGCAGTAGGCGCCTGAAGTCGTCCGCGATGCGGGCCACGGAGCGCGCCTCGTCGCCGATGATCTTCTCGAGCTCCGTGTCGGCGAAGAACAGACCCCCGCCGTCGCTGCTGCTGTTGAAAGCAGGCGCCTCGTCACCGTTACTTTCGGCAACCGGACGCAGCCCGCCGCTGCACTCTGCGACCAACGAGTCCGCGAGCATCCCCGCCGCCTCGAGCGGGTCGCTGACGCCGGCCTTGGCGGTCGCCTCGAAGAGCGCCTGCATGTCCGCCGCGAGCACGGCACTCTTGGCCGCGCGGCGCTGGATCTGCCGGTCGAGGTGCCGCGCGAGCCCGGCTGTGTCAACCTGCTGGTCGCTGCTGTACGCACCTGGCGGCAGGGATACGCCGAGGGCTTCTATCGCGGAGAGCAGGTCGTCTAGTGGTGTGCTTGTCGTGGTCGTGGTGCTCTTGGCTGCTGCTGCTCCTGCTGCCAGTCTGCCGGGCTTCCTCCTGTCAGCGGCAGCTTGCGACACTTTCGTCTCTGTCGCGGGGGTATTGCTCGTGAGATTTGTGTTCTCGATCTTGTTGCCGCTGGCGGTCCGGTCCTTGAAGATCTGGAATGTCTTGACAAGCGCTCTGTGTTGGGCGACGAGGGTCCTGATGCGACCGGCGAACTCTGCCAGGTGCTCATTCATGTATCGCAGCATGGCGGAGGTCTAGAAGATCGGTGATCACAGTGTCAGCTAAAATATCCGTCGGGCTCAAGTATGATAGGCAGTATAACTCACGTATGACGCTATCAGGGCGTACCGCTCATCACGCATGTCGCTCTCGCGGCCCCTGGACTTCATGATGGGCCCGACGAGCTGCTTCTCCACGGCCATGTGCGCCACGGGGACGACCTCGTCCCAGAGTGAGCGTAGGTCCGTGACAATCGCCTCCCTCTCGTCGTCTGCGGCCCTCACCGCATGCTTCGCCGCATGGCCCAGTGGGCTGCGCTGGTAGGACTTGCAGGCCTGGATGAAGACGATGTCCAGCACCATGCGCTGGTGGGCGACGATTGCGAAGATGATCCTGCCGCACTGATAGTCAGCACGTGGTAGTTTTCTGATGGGATACCGGGGCCATCACTCAACTCGTTGGACAGTCGCCGCGCATCTGCCAGCATGGCCTTCTGATCGGAGTCGTCGAACTGCAGCTCCGTGCACAGAGCATCTAGCTTCTCTAGTATGCGATCGTGTGGGCCCAGCAATCCGTCAAACGTCTCCCGCAGTGCCTCACTGGCACCTGAAGGGCGCCCGTTTGAGCTCTCAACTCCATTGGATCGTTGTTTGTCCTGACTGGCACCGCCGAGGTACCGATCCAACCTCTGGTCCGCATGCGCGGCCAGTTGCTCACACTGTTACTCCCGTGATCAGCTACACGCCTCTTCTACTCCCTGAAGCAACACTTCAGGTCCAGGGGGGCAAGGCAAATACCTCTTCGTCCAGCGCCTGCTTCCGAGCCGTTAGCTCCCCGGCCTTGGCGCTCAGCGCACTCCTAGCCCCGTCCGAGGATGATGACGAATTGCCGAATCCTGCATCACCAATGGCGGCCAGACGCGTGTTGTGGCTGCGCAGTGTGTCGACGAGCGACTGCGTCTTCCGGTTGAGATTCTCGAGCTCCGCCTCGGCCTGCGCGATGCGGTCGGGCGTCAGGCTCGCCTGGTCGTGGATGCTCTGCACCGCCGCGACACGCGCGAACTCTGCGAGCTGTTGCTGCCTGGAGGTCGCGGGTGGTCAGCATCAGCGAAAAGAGGGCGATCTGGGAACTTGGCGGGCAGAGGGAGACGTTGCTCACGAGTTTGGCCCTGGTCGGCGTTCGCTGCTATCGTTGTTGTGGGCATGACCCTGTATCCTTGCTTGCAGTTGCGCCCACAGGTATTGCGTCTGTTCGTCGTGGAGAAGAGCGTATTTGTCCTCTGCGGACAGATCTGAAGGTGCAATCCCCGCTCGATTGCATATTATGTCGAAAAGGTGGCTGTCTGATGTTGACCGTAGAGTGGAGGCGGTCATGGCTGCTATGGACGATGCTTCTGCATGCAATCCAATATGGATTTTGGGGCTCTGTCACGAAAGGCCGTTGTAAAGTGGGTTGATTTATCTTTTATTGACCACACATTCGCGCTGGCACAGTCAGGTTTGGGAGTAGCATGCTGAATGCAAGAAATGATGTCGCGGCACCGAGCGTGAAGCTTGGTTTGTTGTTGTCGCTCGAGAGCTCCACCAGTCACCACTTAGCGGTGTGTGTGATAGCAACCAAAGTAAACATATCGCACCCAGGAAGTTGCGGCACCTTTATTTCTACAGCACTTGCCCGTTTATTTGGTTACTGGGAAAGCATCAAGTTCTATCGAGCATTTGAACGCAGCCAATGTGTGAGGGATCACCTGGGGGTTTGAGGTAGTCCAAAGGCGTCAGAAATATTCTGGTTTGAGCAAAGCCTTGGAACCTTGCTGTAACTAGTGGCCTGCGACCTTGCCGAATGGCAATGCGTTTCAAAGTTGTGACATCACAGCAGCCTGTTCTCTCGAACAGGCAGGACTCGTCGCGAACGTAAAATCATGAGCCAAACAGTACTTGTCGTTCAAATCTGCCATGCGCCGACAAGAGATCTCATCAGATTGGCTAGTTTCTGTCGACAGCCATGGTTCCCCATGGCTCAATCCATGTGATGCGCCTGTGGGTCATTGTCGCTTGTTGGCGTGAGCTCTCTTGATGTTTTCTTTTCCGCTACCTCTTATTCCCAACTACTGTCACTCTTTTTCCTACTCCAAACGCTCAATCAAGTGCAGGCCGCTCGCCGTCTCTACGATAGAGCTCATCTCGCCTGGCCGCAGCGCAAAGGCAGCCTCCTCGAACTCCCTCTGCATGTCGCCCTTGCCAAAGTAGCCGAGGTCGCCGCGCTTGCGCGCTGACGAGCAATCACTCTCGGCCATAGCCAGCTCGCCGAGCGTGGTCCCGCCCGACTTGATGTTGGCTTCGTGCTGCTCAAGGATTTTCCGGGCCTCCTCCTTGGTGCGGGTGATTTCACTCTCGCGCCAGCTGGCGGGCCGCCGACTGTCGCGGTGCTTGACGAGGAGGTGGGCGGCGCGGATCTTGCCCTCGGGCTTGCCGGCGGGCTGTCCTGCCGCGGTGGCACTGTGGTGCGTCGCCATGTATTTCTTGAGCTTCTCGGTGTCGGTGCCCGAGGGCGGCTCCCAGCGGGAAACCTTGTCGGCGGCATTGAAGTAGTAGGGCAGGTTCTTGGAGTTGCTGTGGCGCACCTCCCAGCCCTGGGGTAGCCCGGTGTCCTCCTGCCAGGTGAGAAGTGGTGTCAGTGTCTGACTGGCCTTCAAGGCTTGAAAAGGGCATTTGCGATCGTGGGAGGCGAGTGCCGCTGCGAACTTACCATTTTGTCTGGTTGCAGGAGCGTCGAAGCTGTGCAATTGAATTCTTGTGGTATGTTTACAGGTTGTAAGCTAGCTACGTATTACAGGAGCTCAGCTCAAGCTTGCTGAATCTTGAAGCAAAGATGGAAAGAGACAGAGAGGTCTTCAGGCGCGAGATGAGGTTATGGTGATGTACAGTGAGCTCCAAGACAAAATTAATCGGGAGGAGTAGGGAGGTGAATAGTGACAGGATCGACACGTGAGGGACGCAGCGAAACGTCGGCGGCTTGCGCATGGCTTATGACGCTGCACCAGCCCTGGCAGAAAGGGATTGAGGGGGATCACGAGGCACGCAGCGGGAGCGGGGCAGCCCTGGCAACCATCCGGCAACGAGGCGCATCTCCTCCGCGCTGATTGGGCCGCTGGGCTCAGGGCTGCCAGCTCGCCGGCTGCTCCTCATGGACACTGTGCTCAAGACTGTCCCTGGACCGCTGGATGGGGCAATTCAGACCGTGCGTATTTGGTCCGCCAACTGCTGGGCTGAATGTGTGAGTTTGCCACCAGGGCAAGCATAGTGGAGGGCGACGGATGATGGCCAAGGGCGGACTCCATCAGATCACCCTGGGACAAGACAAATCGGAGTACGGTTTCGATGGTTGCCAGTAAGTCACTCACAGCTGTGGTTTAGCATCTCGTCTTCCGGACCAGACTTGAGCCAGATCTCACACACTTGAGGCCTTGTGGTTTCCGACACACAGCACAATCTGAACATCCACGTCCAAAGGCGCTTTCCCCGCTACACATTTCACCAGAGCACCAGCGTACCTGGTTCCCAAAAGTCCTCTTCCGCCAGACAACCTGGAAGCTGCCTCCCGTTCCAAGTCTCCAGCTCTACAAGCTTGGACTCGATCGCCTGATTCAGCTTCGATTCACCAGCATCACTCCTTGACTCGGCTGCACCTCTGTTATTGGGCACGGATAGCAAGAAGAAACGGCCATCAAAACGACCCCAGATCTGCTGCTTGCTCTGCACTTCAGCACTTGAGCAATCCCGTGTGGCCCCACTCTGCACCCTATCCTCTTCCAGATTTCCAAGCCAGGACCAGCCCGCCAGCCAGCCGCGTGCGCTTCACAGAGCCTCTTCCGCCTCAAACCATCCTCACGCGCCGCCATTCTCATCTCAGCATCAAAACGCATCAGCCTGCATCACCTCAAGGTACCGCACATTCATCTGCGATGGCGTCACCAAGCTCAAATGCCGGCGCCGACGAGGCTGCCGCCCAAAAGAATCTCGAGCAGATCACCTTCCGCTTCTGCTCCGAATGCTCAAATATGCTGTATCCCAAAGAGGATGAGGACTCTCACAAGCTCCAGTTCACCTGTAGGACGTGCCAGTACACCGAGGAGGCCACCTCGACCTGCGTCTTCCGCAACATCATGAATAGCACGGCGGGCGCCACTGCTGGTGTCACCCAGGACGTCGGCTCAGACCCTACGGTTTGTCACCACATTCCCTCTCGCCCCAGTGCCTCTGCGTCTGCATCTGCATCTGCGTCCCCTGCCCCGGTCGCCAGCCCAGATCATCATCATCGTCAGCAACCTGCTGCGCTCCCGCGTGATGACTCGTCGTTGGCCGTCTGTCTGCGATGTGGGAATGTGCTCCTACAGTGCAACAAATGTCAGGATCCGGCAACCATCGACGAGTACAACGACTTCGTCAGGAACGATCCAAATTTTGCCGCCGCGAGGTCCCTTGGCATTATTCGCAACACCAGCCACTGGAACGCCCTAGACCACGATGGCCAGGATGCTTGGGACTCTCGCTTTGTCGAAGCTACTCAGATCGATATGAAGCACATTGCCCAGGAGAGCATATCCCAGTATCTGCCCACGGACCCGGGCGCAGACCAGGACGACGATCCGCCAGAGGCTCTTGGGATCGACCCGGTGGATTACCACAACACTGCCGAGCTTGACTATCCTTGATCCACGGCCAGATGCAAACAAGCACACGCCCAAGCATGAACCGTGGACTTGAGCCGCTTGCGTGCTGTTGACCTTTGAGACTCGCGGGCCACGCTGCGGAGACGATTTGGGCTGGCGATGTACTCGCCACAGCACTTGCATTGGCGACGACGTAGCACGGGCGACTGTTTTTGCGGAGACAGTCACTTGCCTTGCCGCTTCTTGGCGAACTGGGGCTGACGTGTGGTGTTCTGTCGCATCTAGCTTCCGCGGTCAAACAAGTCCTGCCCTGTCTGCAAGCACGATGAAGCTGTCTTCTTCCAGTCGCAGCAGCGTAGCGCCGAGACCGGAATGGTGAGTTGAGCTAAATCCTTGCAAGAAAAGTACCCCAGCGTACTAATCAGCATCTAGGCTCTCTTTTACGTGTGCTGCGAATGTGGTAACATCTTTCAATGAGAGGCTGGCTATTGCACCTACGGTCGTGGAGCCCGCCGTTCTGGGTGAGAGCTCGCTCGAGCCCAGCAGCGTACCGTCATAGCCTCATGGTCACCAGTCCGTCATCGATGTTGGCTAGGCTATCCTGAGGCAGATATCCGAGAGACCCGCGTGCCGGTGATGACCTGACCTTAGAAGGGCTTCCTTGCGTTCTGAATCAAAGGGCTTGTTTGAGCGTAGCGAAACCATCCTGTTCTTCATTTTATCGGGTTTGTGTCTGGGCGAAAGCTTCAGTCCTACTGGAAGGGTTGGGCATCGCAGAGCAAAGAGCCGTTTGTTCTGTCTCCAAGGCTCTGGGGCTCGCATCCGGCATGATGCAAAATAAATCGACTTCAATATCGAGGACGGCGCATACATGGGTTTCATGAACAATACACTTGACCTGGCTTGCAACTTTTCTATTGCCATACTGCATCACGTCTCCTGCACGAGGTGACCTCTTCTTGAAGCGTTGAATGTTGTTTGTACAATGCTGCCGCCACTGGCGCAGTCAAAATTGTCAACTCATTGGTACTTGTACATGTGCATCCTAATACACCGGACGTGCGCTCCTAGCCATCCCAACGGCCTCCGCAACTCCTATCATGACACCTCGACATGATCGTCTTTCCCGCCTCCCCGCACGCGCGCTCTCGTTTACCATCTCCTTATGCGTGCGTGGGCGCCATACTCAGGATCTTGGCCCACTTCTTCCTCCTGAGCTCCGCGCCGACGACGCTGTTGACGCGCGTGCCGACGGGGTCGCCGGCCTTGTTGACGAGCACGCACGCGTTGTCGTCGAAGCGGACGACACTGCCGTCCGGGCGCTGGACCTTCTTCTTGGTGCGCACGACGATGGCGTGCCGGATGTCTCCGCGCTTGACCTTGCCGGCGGCGCTCGAGGCGTTCATGCCGGCCTCGGAGGAGTTGCGGTTCTTCTGGACGACTGCTACTATCCTGTCACCTGTAATCCGGAGGAAATGCCAGGTGCTGTGTTAGCGGGACTCCGTGTCTCCCCTCTCGGACGGGGTTGGGACATTTCTCGTGGTGTGGTGTGGGTTCTTCGTACCGATCGAGGCGTGTCTCTTGCGGCCGACAATCATGACGCACTCGACGAGAGAGGCGCCCGAGTTGTCGATGCAGTTGAGCATGGACTATTATCCACATAGGGTCCGTCAGCACTTGTGCGCTTGTCTTCCGTGGTGCCGGAAGCCCCTCTCATGTCGGGGTGCATGATCGGGCGCACCTTTAATTGAATCATCGTGGCGGCTTTGTTGTGCGATGTGTGCGTGGATCGGAATGGACTGCTCTCTGCCTCGCGCACAGAGGCTCGTGTCTTTGCCGACCGTACCAGGTTGTGTTGGCCGTTTCCGTCGTCGTCGTCGTCGTCGTCGTCGTCGTCGTCACTTTTGTCGTCGCTCTTGCCGTCGTGGGATGTCGTCGTCTCCAGTCGGTACAATCCCCAAAAAATCGAGACTGGTGATCATTGGACGGCCGTGCCTGTGCCTAGTGGAGCTCAGCTCTGGCGGGCCAGCCAATCCGCACGGAGCTTTCGTCTACCCTGCACCTTCACTTCGTGGTGGTTGCCCAGCAGGTGAGCCTCAGATTGCATTGCTCCTCCCCTGAAGTTCTCGGACAGACGAATGTTCATTTTGCAAGATGTCGGCCCTCCAAGAGCCCTCCAAGAGCAACATGTGGCTCCTTGCCGACATTGTCAGTCTATTAGCAGCTGCCACAATCAGCGGGCAGTGCACATCGATTTGACTATCGATTGTACTGCGAACGGACCCAGGCTTCATCGTCGCCGAACTGGCGGCCGGGGCGGGTCCAGCCCTGCCTGAGCCGGTTGCTGTGGGGTTGCGACCGCAGGGAAGCTGCGCTTGGCTACTGCTCCTGATCGCCCGCGGCCACCCGCCTGCGCTCTCTCTCACCACCAGTCGCTCACTTCGAACCCTCTCTCACTCTCATGCTCACTCGCCAAAGCGACTCTGCCTACGTGCGTACTTTGAGCACATCGACTCTCCTTCTAGATGATCGCTGCGCAACACAGGACGATATCCCCGGCACATCGTGCACAGTGCACCGTTCTCCCGACCCTCAACGCATCATAGTCTCTCATTCGCCAGCTCGTGTCTCGCAGCATCACCGGCATCCCAGCCTCTTCCTTGGGTCTCTTCCGATCTCGCATTCTCCTGTTGGCATACCAACAGCTCCCAGTCACCGAACTGTACACTGGGGACCATCACATCGTCTTTATCTCTACGACCTCAACAGCCTAGCCCCTTGTCGCATCGCAACTATCCGGCCTAAACGTGCCCCTCAACCCGTGTACGACTCATTTTCTGAAGACCACTGGATTCTCGAGCCAGATTTCAAAACGAGCTCATTGTCGGTCACCGGCAGGGTTACGAAGAGCACAGGGCCTGCTGTGGCGTCTCATCATGCCTCCGCAAGCCGGTGCGAAGAAGCAGCCCCTGACGCTGGCGCAGGTGTCGCAGTACGATGATTTGCTGACAGATGCGCTTGTCGATCATGTATGTTCTCAGGAGGCGGGCTGCGCAAGAGGCATTTTGTGAGTGACGTATACTGACTGATGGCATGTATGTAGGTCTACTACTGGACAACGATCCCGAAGAACCGTCCTTCATATCATGCCACTCGTGGTGTCACCGAGGAGGAGATCACCAAGATAATACAGACACACCTCATTGTCGACACCGATTTCGACCTAGCCGAGGAAAAGTTGCTGCAGACCGCCGGGTTGCGCAAGTTCCTTAATGGCCTCAGGACACCGAAGGAGAAGGACGACTTCCGCCGCCACCTGCGCCGGTATATGCAGATTCACCTTCCCGATTGCCCGTTCGAGGTCAGCTCGACCAACAGGTACACGATTGTAACCCAAGAGGCTGCCGTTACCGCTCGACAGTTCATCAAGAAGGGTCAGGCTGTCAAATACCTCTCCGGCATCCAAGTGCTGATTACACCAGAGGAGGAGAGGGAGCTGTCGTATCGGAAGAAAGACTTCAGCATCGTAGTCAGCTCCAGGAGCAAGTGCGCAAGCCTCTTTATGGGACCGGCTCGCTTCGCCAATCATGATTGTGGTGCCAATGCCCGTCTCATGATTACGAGCCAGGCTTGCATTGAGATCATCGCGGTGCGGAATATTGAGGTGGGAGACGAGATCACGGTCCAATACGGCGACAACTACTTCGGCGAGAACAATTGCGAGTGTCTGTGCCAGACCTGCGAAAACAACCTCGTCAACGGCTGGAGGCAGTCTGAAGAAGCCGGCGCTGTGAAGAAGAGCATCGAGAACCTGCCGCTCGAGGGCTACTCGCTGCGGCACAAGCGACGAGGCGACAGTTGCGCTTCAGACTCTCGGACACCGTCACTTGGGCCGGAAATCCGCCCTCGTATCCTCAAAACCAGGTCAAAACTTTCGCGAACCGATTCTGGCAATTTCTCTGCAATCGGCTCGCCGGCCGCCGATTCGTCAAGTCAGAAGCGCAAGCGAGGGAACGACTCGCTCAAGACACCACCTATAACGCCTGCGAAGAGGCTCAAGTCTTTGCAGGCCTCGGTAACGCCCCTTGTCCTGCCACAGGCATCGTCGAGACACAGCAGTGAGAACCAATCTATTGGCGCACCTAGTGCGTCTGACTCCGATGGTGTGTCGACGGACGTCACAACACCGGAAGTCGAAGATCAACTAGCAAGCTTCGTCAAAGATACAGACTCGGCCACAATCTCCACTTCAGCTTCACGCACTGTCAAGCTTTTCAACCCGATGTCTATTGAAAGCATCATGAGCTCTACAATATTCGACTCGATCGAGATGTCACAGAACTCAAACTCTTCAGATCCACCAAGTGCCAGCTCAGTTTCGGCCAGTACAACAGTAGCAGCTGCGCCTGTTACACCGCCAGCGTCAATGCCTCAAGATGCGCCGCCATCACCTGCGACAACAGAATCGCCTGCGGTGGACCCCGCTCGTGGACGGGGCCGGACGCAGTCGCGGAAGAGAGCTGTGTCTTCCGCTAGCTCTGATGCAGCCACCGTGATTTTGAGCCAGCCTACCAAGTCAAAGTGGCGGACTCCTGGCGACTATACCCTTACGCCTGTGCTGCTCTCTGAAGCGAACACGGCATGGATTCACTGTATGAACTGCAGCGAAGCATTTGTGCAACACAATGCATACTATACGAGAAGCTCATGCCCACGATGCGAACGCCATTCAAAGCTGTATGGGTACCTGTGGCCGAAGACAGCGCCCGAGGGCAAGCACGACAAGGAAGAGCGCATCCTCGACCACCGCACAATCCATCGTTTCTTGGACCGCCAGGGCGAAGCGCGTGTTCGCGGAAGGCAGCTCACAGTCGTCGAAGCGCAAGCCGAAGCGAACTCAGACAAGACGGCCAAAGCCAAGCGATCCGTGTCTCTCACAGCTGGTGCGCGGCTAGCAGAACTGAGCGCACACAGACGGAGTAGTGCTATCCCTGCAATCAGGCGGAGCCGAAGCGGCAGAGTCATCACTTCTTCGCGGTTTTCAGACGACTTCTGATCATCGCTGATCTGCCGGGTTGCTATTTTCTCGTTGCAGCTTGTTTCACGGGGGCCCGGACTCAAGGAGGGAGTAAGCAGTACACAGCGGAGTATATATATATAGTCAAGAGTGCTGTTTTGTACATATTGATAGTTGTCGAGAGCGGGCGTACTTGGAGTCCAATGTCTGCGTACAGATTTGCGGGCGCAGTCGAGAGTAATGTATGTACATATATATCCTTGCTCCAACGATATCATTACCTTGGTTGTAACAGGTATGCGCAAGTTTTGCCCGGCACAATCTCCGCAGAACCCCTAAGTTATCGAGCATGGATGACTATTGAATCAGGACCTGACCAGCGCCAGCTACACTGGCATTCCCTCATCTATTGCGAGCAAGCCCCTCCCGGGTCACTTTTGACACACATTGACTTCGTGCATCGCGAGCTGTGGAAACTGCCACCAGGTAGATAGAGCAAGCCAAAGGCACCGCTCAGATTCGTATGTCCCAATCACACCCTTTCCAGAAATGTCACAACACAGGAGCAAAGTAGGAGGTGGGAAATGTTTCCAGGGCGAGAAGATGGGCTTGTTACAAGCCTAGATCTGGGAGAAGAGATAGATTTTATGTCTCTACAAGGTAGTACAAGACCGCCATCCACACTCCCCCAACTCGACACAAGTGAAGATAAGTCTATAAAAAAGGAATACTTGTCGTGAACCCTCATTCTGTGTTGTAAAACTGACTCCGTTACACCCCCCTTGGAAAACTGCCCGAGATCCAGTCTCGTCTACCCGTTCTGCTCCATGAAGGTCATGATTGGATGCGGACTCCCGCCGCGTACAAAAGAAAGAAGAAAAGTTCATATCCTGGTGGTATACAAAGCGAAATCGCTTATGCGCTGAAGCCGCGGGCAACCTTCTCCTCGGCACGCTTCTTGAGGCGGTAGGCAATGGCGCGCTTGCGGGCAGTGGCGGACTGGGTGAAGGCCGCGGAGCCGCCGAAGGGACCAGCGGGGGTGTTGTTGCGGAGACGGACGATGCAGACGTTGCTGGCGCCGCCGACGTTGGCGTCACAGGTCATGCCAGCGGGCATCTGGACCTCGACGGGGAAGTCGGTGTTGGTGGCGAGCGAGATGCCGGCGGCGAGGCCAGGGACGTTCTGGGTGACACGGGCGGTCTGGAAGGCGGACATCTCGGTGCCGCCGGAGGTGCCGTCGATCATGGCCTCGAGGGGACCGGCGCCGTCCTGGTTGATCTGGCGGAAGGTAACGGTTACGCGGCCGTTGTCGTCGGCAGTGGGGAGACCCTGAGAGGAACCCTGGCCAGCGGTGGCGGCCACCATGTTCTCGGCCGCCTTGGCGGTCTTCTGACCGCCGCCGGCACCGCCACGGCCACCGGCACCGCCGAGGAAGCCGCCAAGGAGGTTGCCGAGCTGGCGCTTGTTGTTCTGCTGGCGACCGCCACGGTTGGCGCTGCCGACGTTGGCCGGGATGTTGTCCTCGACACCAGGAGCGCCGGCGGCGCCGTTGTTCGAGGGGGCACCCGAGCCGCTCATGAAGTTGGCAATCATAACGCTGGGGTCAACGGCGCCGTTGCCCTGAGTGCGGCCGAGAGGGCCGCACTGGCCGGACTGGATCTCGCGGTCACGGATGATGGCCGTGTCGGCCTGCGAGCCGCAGCGGTTGCTGGAGCAGTCGCGAGGAGTGCCATCGGCGACTGAAGAGGGGCAGTGAGTGTTAGTCAATTATCCTGTATCAGGGAGCGGGCTGTGGGTTTCTGGAGCTTACCGGTCAGACCAGGCATGGTAACGCCATTGGCACCAGTGATGGAGACAACGAGGCCGTGGGAGGAGACGACGGAGAAGAGGCCGAAGGCGGCAATGGCAACGGAAGCAGGGTTGGAGTACATGTTGAAGGTATTGTGAGGTTGTACAAGGCACTGCCTGTGATATAAAGGAGGATTATGGAAAGGAGGAAACCGGGTGTAAGTCGTTAATGTGTAGAAGCCACCGGGGCTGAGAAGAGAAGCAAGAGAATAGAGAGGAAAGAAGAGGCTGCTGAGGACTGGAGATGAGGATGCTGATGCTGATGATGAGAGAGAAGACTAGACGAGACGAGGTGGTCGGACGAGTCTTATATGCCGAGCCGGCACGATCAGTCAATAGGGCTGGGCTGCGGCTTGGAGCGGGAGCCCATCTCGAGTGTGACGCTCCGATACAAGCGTGAGCAGCTACATGGCGTCGCTTGTGATGTCAAGCCCGGCGATCGTCTTGCTTCTGCTCTCGACGATGCCCGGATCGGGCGGGTTGTTGCGAAAGGCGGAGGCGGAGGCGGCAGGACGACCGAGCACTGCCACCGCAGCAGGCGCTGTCGAGGACCCTTGAGGGCATCGTGCGGCGGGCCAGGGGCGCGAGGAGCGACGCTGAGAGGCTGCAGGCCGGTTGGCGGTGATTCGACTGATCTACGAAACAGAGAACCCAAACATGAAGCTCCTGGGGTGGCGACCAATCGCGCAGCTTGGGGGCAAAAGGGCGTCGGGTGTCGGTGTTGTGCATGACGGTCGGCAAGTTCCCTGCCTGCTCAGCCTGCTCAGTCTTCTCGGCCTGAGTTGGCAATGACCTCGCCGACGGGGGAGGGAACGTGCCCGGTGGTGAAACGTGGAGATCGTGAGGATGAGGTTGACAAGTTGAGCCTCCTCTGGGGCCCTGGGCCTGTACCCTGAGATCCACAGTTGCCCGTCGGCTGCTTCCCTGCTGGGCAACAACCCACCACTGCGAAACACTGAAAGGGCAGCATTCCAAGCTCCACAGCCGGCGGCCACCAAAAAAGAACACGGCGATCCCGCTCCAGGCCTGCCCTGCACGGCACAAGGAGACAAGAGCTTCCAGAAGCTCGCATCCATGGTCATATCTGGCAACCCGGTCCAGCAAAGCCCGTCGACACCTGTACCCAAGGCCAGTAACAGCAACAGCAACAGCAACAACTTCTCCGACTGGGAAGGCGCGACCGCGTGCAAACGAGAAGCAACTGCCAACTGTCGCACCTTCCCTCTCCTGCATGGGACTTGGACCTGGACTTGAATCACCAAACACCGTCCCCGGCAGTTAGCGCCAGGCCGTGCTCAGTGCGCAGTGCTCGCGTGCAACCTGACAACCTGGCAACCTGCCAGCCCTGACCCCGACGTCGATCTTGGTCTATTTTCGAGCCCCAGGTCACTCGGAGGATATCAAACGTGCTAGCCAAGTCTCAGCCCGCTCCCACCTGAGAAGGCCCCTGCCTGCTAGCGGCATATCGACTGCGTAGCGTACTTACTTAACTCAGGTACTGCCCGGTGACAACCCCGGAGCAGCTGCCCAATCTGGCAAACCTGTAGGTGCCAATGGTGCGATCCAGCTCCTGTTACTCCACTACCTTTCCAGGTTGGACCCACTCTTCGCTAAGTGTCCTTCAGTCACTTGGCGCCCTCAACTGAAACCGGCCCAAAACAACCCTTAGGAACCTTGGAACTTCCCGACTGGCCAACACTGTCCCAACCACTTGCGCAGCCACTTACGTGCGGCTGTTAAGGTCCGACACCGCCTACACCTCCCTCGAGGGGGATCTTTCGAGGAGGGTATTTCTTCTCAACAACCAGCCGTGATCAGGCCACTGTCCATGATCAATCGTACCTTGGGTGTCTGATTGACAGCTTGAACAAATCACACACATCTCATATTCATATCAGATATACATTAACTAATACCTACCGTGACGATCAACCGCTATAAAAACATCGGCATCATGGAGCTCGATAAGCGCCTGTGCTCGATGCTGGGCCTAGAGCGAATCCACATCGCTTGTCTCTTCGGAGACGGCGAGGAGATCTACAGATTGATGGCTGCTAAGCCGACTGGCTTTGATGTCAACAAGCCTGTGCAGCTACAATCGCCACGAAAGCCTCAGAACGAGACTTCTTGGCCGCGTGGGGAAACTCCACTGATGCTGGCCGCTTTGATGGGACACCTTGACGTTGCACAGTATCTTGTTGCCCGCGGGGCCCGCGTGGACCAGAAGGATAACATGCGCTACACTGCCGCTGACTTCTACTGTATCACTGAAGCGTCTCAAGAGCACCGTTGTTTCTACTTAGAGAAGAAACTTGGATCCGAGCATCCTGACTCGAAGAACTCCCGGTTGGCTATCAAGGCGCTCCTAGCATGCCCTGTGCGTCAACGATTTGCACAAGAACCAGGAGACAGTGGCAGTGCGGACTTGATCATTGCAAAACAAGGCCGCTATTTAGCAGCCTACGGTCTCCTAGGCCGTATACACACTGGGCATAAGATCGATGTGAAAAAGACAGTGGGTTGTCTCCGGGTCCGAAACGACTGTAATGTCCTTTTATGGGCAAAATCCGGGTTCCGTGCAAAGTCTCCTAAGGCAGACAAGGATTTTCTCGATGGCCAGGCTTTGGCCGCAGACGCACGGAATATTATTGCACCACTCCTTCCTTCCCGGCTTCAATTCGTGTTCAAGAAGGACCGGAATGATAACGGTAATAAGCCAGGCGAACCTGAGCACGAGGGACAGTTCCGTGCCTCTCATGCAGAGGTCCAACTATCGACTGCCTACGTCCTGAATCTGGCCGAAGCTACCTTCCCGGGTACTACCCACACTATTCAGGAGAAGATTAAGCTCCTAAAGACTGCAACTGTTGGTGCTGACCAGCGGATGACTACATTGTATCTGAGTAGGATCCCATGCCGCGAATGCAACCTGTATCTGCAGGCTCTACAGAATCTAACACGCATCATGTTCGCAGTCGAGCCAAACGTCGGGGCTGCTCAGATTCATTCCGAGCTTGTTAGAAGTCAACTTCATGATTTCCCCTGCGAGCTCTGGCTCAGCGAAGAACTGGAGGCTGACAGCTTGCAGCATGGACTGGAACGGACTTCTGTAGGGCAGCCAGCGACGCAGACAGGGCCCGCGTTCCAAGCCAAGCAAGTGGGCCAGCCGCTTATATCACAGTCGCAGCCTGCGCCGAAAAGAATTGACCCTGCCTACCAAGAGATCCTCGATTCACGGATCATAGACCTCTCGGAACATTTCGACTCGGACAGCGACTGCACCATCAGAGCAGTCTCAAGACCACCTACACGAAGCCGCCTCCCGCGAAGCCCCCAAATTACAGTAGATCTAACTGTACTAGCTGCCGAGGAGGCAGCTGCCGACAGCCCCGGTTCTGTGATAGGCCGTCTACCTACAGATCCTTTTAAGCTGTCTGATGACGATGCCAATGCCGATGATAGCGTTACTGCTGCTGTTCAGATAGGTATTCCCCGTCCCGCCCGCACCAAACTTGACGAATATGTCCTTAGCCGCCGGGAGCTTTCTCGCCTACGATCTACCTCTGTTATCGTGAACATTCCATCTCGTCAAGCCATCTTCGACTCCCAACACTTCATTATGCTCAATATTCCAAAAGCAACGGAGGCTAGTACAGCAAGGAACAAGCGCGCTGGGGTACCAATAAATACAATCTCAAAATTTGGGCCTCCGCCTCGGAACCAGCCTCAGGCTAGGCGGCCTCGAGGTACAAGTTGCGAAGGTGACCCTGACTATATACCTCCTCGGCCGCAAAGGCCCCGGAGACGCCAGCCAGGCCCGCAAGCACCGACGCCGCAGCCAGCGCCCAGGTCAAGAGCTTCGTCGCGGGCTCGCAGTCCGTCGGTCGCACGATCCCTCGTCGCTCGACGGCGGCAGATTCAGACCAAGTCAAGAAAAGCTACTACCAAGAAGATTATCAAGAAAGCCAGAGCTCGGACATCTCGAGCTCGCAAAGGCGAGGACCAGATTGAGCCACCGACGAAGACTTTCGACGGCAAAATCAACCTGGAAGCCTTCCACTATCAGAAGACGAAGGCTTGAACGCATGAAGTGAGGAAGGCTGGCGAAGGCACGGACACCTACGCGAATGTCTATACGCGGCGTCTTTAGAGCGGCTCGGGAGTGCTGCTCTCTTAGCGTTAACTTGCACATGAAGAAATGTTCACAACATCGACGCTGCCTTGAGAAGTGAGAGGCGAGCGAGAGATGTAGTCCGCGTGCCGAGCGCGGTTGTCTCCACGGGTAACATCGTACAAGGAGAGAGGCGAGTGCCACACGTGGAATGACACATACATTTTCGGAGGACTAGAGAGTGTGCCGGTCAGGGCTGTCTCACGTATCAGCATAGGAAGCAGGACTCCGCAAGGAGCGAGTGTCTTATAATGATCGTCACCAGCCAGGCTCAAGAACCGCAGCATAAGGACAGCGAGATCTGCTCTCGAATCAATCCAGAGATTTTTACTTGCAGCAAGCGACGTTTCTGACTATCCGATCTGCCAAAACCACTCCTCGTGACCGATGCCTACGACTTTGCCTCGGTGGTATGTACCGCCTAGCTCTGGAACAAAGCTCTCCCGTAGGTGAGTCCCCGCTGGTTATAGGAAGCCTGCTGTTTGTCCCATCTCGTGTAAAACCACAGATTTAGTCGTGCGACTTTTCCAATCATGTTCCTTTTTACGAGGTCATGTCAATTTCAAGTAGAGGTTTTTGAAGTCGCTAGACGAAGAATTCATGGCGGACGATGCTCACAGCTCGCGGGTCTTAGTCCTCGTCGGCCATTAGTTTCGTGAGGAACAGGGACAACATTCACCATTGACAATTTTGCTAGTTTCCCATGTTTTGTTGTGAACCCTCCTTCAGACGGAAGATTCCATCACTGATCGTTGAAAAAACAAGAAAACAAAATACTGCAGTCTCTTACACCAAGTCAACGACAGGCACCGAAAGGGCTATATGACGGCCACGACGACTCCTTGCATCTTGCGAGTCTTCTCCTGCCCCGGTGTCTACTTCGGGGTTGTTGTCATAAAGGCATGGTATCACTGATTTAAGAGTTTTTACGAGCAACCATGGACATTGGTAGCTGCGAAGGTTTTTCTAGGCGAGACGACTTCTTCTCCCATTTCCGGCGGCATGTGTCTTTTTCGTCCTTGCAGGCCTTTGCAAAATTTCAAACCTTCATGCACAGATCTCAAAAGAAAACATCCCAGTGTTACGGCGGGACATACCTCAAAGAAACGCACAAAAGAGTAGTACACATTGCTGACGCTTCTCCTCCATGCCTCTCTTGACATGGTGGCGGCCCAGCAATGATGACGATCACGCGGCTGCCCCAGGCCGTGTTGAACAGTAACAGCAGCGGCAACAGGCGACACACGACGACCCCTTGCAGCCAAGTCAATTCGGCAGAATTTCGCAAGATAACAACAGCAGCGACATCACTTCTTAGACAGCCATGTCATTTCATCTCATAAGGGTAAAACGTCTTGTTGGTTCCAGGTGATTCTGACCGTGAAGTCATGGTTTGCCAGGTAAAGGAGAGCAGCCTGGCCCAAGTCTTTCGAAAAGACCACACAGCTTCCCTTGGGTGGTTGAATTTCATTTTGGTCTCAAAACGCCAGTCCCTATGCTCCCAAAAGAACAAACAAAAGTCGTAAAACCCCATGTGATTACACGGTTTCTTTGATTTTGTGTCATGATTTCTTCCCGAGTGCCCCTCGATCCAACCCAAACTTTTCAGATTTCATTCCTTTTGTTGTGGGTATCAAGTTTACTCGTCATCCTCCTCCTCCTCCTCGGCCTCAGCGGTGGTCTGGGCGATACCTGTACGCGAAAGGTCAGTGAGGCTGTGCGTGGTATATGTGGTCAGTGGCGGCAACGTACGGTCCAAATCACGCTGGCCGGACTGAGTGATGCGGCGGCCACCCTTGTCCTCGTCCTGCTCGAGAACACCAATCTTCTCGAGGGACTGCATGACCTTGCGCTCGACGGAGCCGGAGGCATCGACGTGGTGCGAGGGGCGGACACCGCGGTTCTTGGCAGTGCCGTGGACCTTGCGGAGGCGGCCGACACCGACAGTCTTGCGCATGTAGACGTGGCGGGCGACGGCGGCAGCGCGGACGTAGAACCAGTCAATGTCCTGGGGAGGGAGCTCGCGGGAGGGACCGGTCTTGACGGTGTCGACCCAGCCGGGGATGGGCAGCTTGCCCTGGCGCTTCAGGAAAGCGGCATAGGCGTTGATGAACTTCTGCGCCTATAGTGGGGGAGAAACAAAGACCATAATCAGCAAATATTCCGTCGTCAGAGATCTTTCGACCCCCTCGCGCCTGCTCCTTTTATTTTGGCCTTGTATTCTTTCTCTCATGTCCGATCGCTTCCCAAATTCCATCTCCTCGTCTAACCTTGCGTGTTTGGATGTGCGGCACCGAGTGTGACAATCGACAAAGTAATGTGTTGTCTGCTTAACTGCGGGTCGCTGTCGCAAAGGGACGCTTCGGTGTCGAGGGAGGAGCGTGGGATGCGTCGAAACTTGATTTGAGATGATTGAGAGTCCATGTGCGCACTGTCGACTTGTTACAGCCTGGTTGCGACCACTTCATCTCGTCTCATTGTTGTTGGTTCCTTCTTTTCCACCTTTTTCTTTCTTTCGAGATAGTCGGCAGCAGCGGGCGCGAGGTCGTCCTTCAAGGTGCCGAGAACGAGTGGTAACCTACATCAACGTCGCGAACGGTGACACCTCCAGCCATTTTTGCGGTTGTGGAATTGACGTGTTGGGAATGGGTTGTCGTGGACTGGGGAGAGCTGTGATCACGGTTGGGCGGCGGGCTTCGAGACTGGCGGTGGTGGTTCTGTCCAGGCAGGAGAACGGGATGGGGCTCGATAATCCAGTCGAAATTTCTGTGTGGCCGCTCGACGTGCGAACAGTGGGGTCATCCAAGCGATGGAAAGTCTTGGCACTGGAAATAGGGTAAGAATTATTTTTTGTGCGACTGGGTGGCTGTGTGTGGCGCTAAATTGTGGCTGGCTGCAAGGTGGACGAGGCTGGTTGCCATAAGCATATGGTGGAGTCTTCACTCCAGGCCTGGACCTTCAATGAACCATCGGTGAGGTGCACCTGGTTGATGTGTGAGCTTGTCCTCACTTGATGCTGGCTGGTCGCGCACCACCACGAACTTTTATTCCTGGCGTGAAAATAATTGCACGAAGGGCTTCAAATTAATGAAGGACTCGAATGCTGGTGCTGCATGGATAAGTTTTCCATGCGCCGGTGCTGGTCCTGCGCAGACGGCGAAGTGATACCATGTCGGCACAGAGTGAACCATCCTTCTTCCCACTTCATATGTGCCACTGGTGAGGACTCCGGACAATAGCGGAGCTAAAACTAGACTGTCCAAAGATTGCTCCGTGACAGACTTGACGATCCTGGCTGGACGGCACAAGAACGATTGGTGAGTCTCCATGAACACGTCCTTGCCCGCTGCGCATGCACTTTGCTGTCGACATTCTTCAAGGCTGTCACGATGCGATCATACATTAATTTACTTGGCTGCATGGGACGCCTCCATTATGCTCACCACCTTTTGTACCAATTCTCCTTGGGATCGTTCAGACACTCGCCCACGGTAACCACCTTGTAGTTGGCCTCCTTGGCCCGTCTGAGGATGTGCGGGATCAAGACTGACGCCGTGTACTCCTTGATGTCGTGCGTCAGCACATTGTACCCAGTCTTGCTTTCACCGTCGAACTGCGCGTCGAAAAGCTCAACCGATGTCTGGCATCTATCCTCCTCGTCACAGTGCTGCCAATCCGCCGTGTCAATGTTCCAGTTCACCACATGGTATCCCATATCGCCGAGATCCCGCAGACAGCCCGACCCTTCGGAGCAGGCGCCGTACGGCGGGCGCATGTAGGTAGGAGCCCGCCCATCCATGTCCAATGCCTTGGCGAGCGCCTCCTTGTTCTTGTCCATGGTCTCGGCTCGCCCCTCCGTGCTGGCAGCATCCAGGTCCTCGTGGCGCCATGTGTGGCTGGCGATCTGGTGTCCAGCCTTGACGGCCGACCTCATGATGTCTGTACACTCGGTGTCTGTGATGGGGCACATGTTGCCGCCGGTGACGAAGAAGGTCGCCTTGAAACCGTCCTTCTCGTACTTCGAGAACTCCTCGAGCACGCGCTTCGTGTATTGCGATGGCCCGTCATCGAGGGTGACAGCGATCTGCCCCTCGTCGGCGCAGTTCTCGATGAGCTCGCCATAGGGGACCGAACTTATTGTGCTGTTGTCTTTGCGGCTGCGAGGTAGTGAGCAAGCGCCCCTCAGTGGTTTCGCTATGCAACAGGCACGTAACACTTACAAGTTAAAGAATGTGCCCACGTTTCGAGTATCAAGCTCGAGCGTCTGGTCTGGCGGTTGAGCCGGGCTATCCGAGATAGGTTGAGCGAACACGCCGCAGAGGCCGGCTACAGCCGAGAGCGAAAGAATTGTCGTCTTCATGTTCGCAGCTGTCAGATCTCGACAGTACACCGATGATGGATATCTCACCACACCACAGGAGGCCTGCGCAAAGTCTTGATACGGGAGGAGACACCACGATGTGTTCCAACACCCTTTGAGGTTTGTCCCACGCTGAATATGTTCGTGGTTTGAAGCTCTACACTTTGAAAATTCCTGACAACAACTATTTATTCATTCTCCTCCGGACAGCGGTGGGCTACTGGGAGGATCACTGCAAACCTTGAATCCCAACCATCCTGAATAGTTCCATGGTAGCCATTACTTACCCTTGGCGCTAACGAATGTCCGCCTGACGATGGTGTATGGACGCACGCACTGTTACTACTTCGGAGAGACCGCCATAGGATTAACGATCCCATAGTTCTTACTATCGAGTTCCTCAAGCGAGCACTTCATTGCGATCTGTGCGACATCTGGCACTGTCCATGTCTGATAGATGCTCTGGACGAACACATCCAGGTCTGAACAGAGATACTCAGCACTACCGCAGTACAGCGCCGTGGTAAATACGGGCCTTGTTTGCTCTTCGCAAGTCGCATCTGCAGCATGCACATCGAGATGACTTACACGGCGCAACATGACCCACAACTGGGCTCTGTCTCCTTCCTCAAAAGGAACGAAAGGGCGAAAGATTGTGGAAAACGAGAAAGTCAAGATATCTCTCTTGCAACATGACCGCATTCTGTCCTTTTGGAATTTTTGTTGTCAAGGCTGAAATGTGACTATCATGACTGCCCTGTCTCTGCACGGAGCCGACCTAGCCGCCCACCGGCAGGACCCTGCGTCCTCGCGCGCGAGCGTGCGTTGCCGAGTGGAGAGGCTTCCACGTCTCAGGTGGATGGAAGCTCTCAAGAACAGAGCAATGACACGAGCTCTGCACCTCGAGCCTTCCATCATCTTTAATCAGCTGATAGTTTTCTATGAAAACCACTGATTGACAGGCTAGGCTGCAACACAAACGCTCAATTCCCGAACCGCCAAGCACAACGACAATGGCGAATCCCCAGGAGCCCCTCAACGCCGTCTACTCCCCCAGCTGGCGGGTCTACAAGGACATCCCCCCCTCCGCCCTGCAGCTTCAGTACATCAACCGTGTCTACTACGCCTTCATCCTCGCCAACGAGGACGGCACGCTGCGCTCCCTCGACGAGCACGCGGACCACAACATCGCCGTCGATGGCGTGACCGGCTGCATCGCGGCCACAGCGGCGCTAAAACACATCTCCCCGCTCGGGGGCCGGCTCCAGATCGTCGCCTCGATCGGCGGCGGCTCCGGCAGCGCGCCGTTCCCGGCCCTCGCCGCGGACCCAGGCAGCCGCGAGACCTTCGCCGCTGCCTGCAGGCAGTTCGTCGACGAGCACGGCTTCGACGGCGTCGACATCGACTGGGAGCACCCGGAGAACCCGCAGTCCGGGAACGACTACATCGCCCTGCTGCGCACGCTGCGCGAGCACCTCCCCGGCCCGCGCTACCTGCTCACCACGGCGCTGCCCGTGGGTGAGTGGGTGCTCAAGCACATCGACCTGCACGCCGCGGGCCAGCTGCTGGACAGCCTGAACCTGATGAGCTACGACTTCACGGGCGGCTGGACCGAGGTGTGCGGGCACCACGCGCAGCTCCTGCCGCCGCCCGGCAGGGCCGAGGACTGCCACCCAGTGATGCGCACGTCGGCGCATGAGGGCGTCGAGTACGTCGTGGGCCGCGGCTTCCCGAGGCACAAAATCGTGCTGGGGATTCCGGCGTACGCGAGGAGCTTCGCGGATGCGCACGGTCCGGGTCAGCCGTTCACGGCGGCGGAGGAGATGGACTACTGCGACATGCCGAGGGAGTGGATCCACCGGGCGAACCTCGACCGGAACACGGGGGCGGCGTGGTACGTCGATGGTGGCGATCAGCAGGAGGGCGGAGGGAAGGGCTTTGTCAGCTTCGACGTGCCGCCCACGGTCAGGCACAAGGCTGGGTACGCGAGGTCGATGGGTCTCGGCGGTTTGTTCTACTGGACCGGTGCTGGTGATGTCGTCGGCCCAGAGAGCCTGATCAGGGCCGGCTTTGAAGGGCTGAGGCAGTACTGAGCATCAGAGTAGCGTGGCTATGTGCAATATGAGAAAGCCGCGAATCTCTTGCTCACTTGGGCATGACCATATATTGACTGTTTTATATGAATACTGACAAGTCGGCGATTATAAGCCCATGGCTTGGGGAAGTCCCGAGCCTTTGCTTAGCAACCTCTACACTAAAGACAGCCCATGCGTGACGGCCGCGACCCCTTCAGACTGCATTCTTCGTTCGTTGTGCAAATATGCTCGTACCTCGAAGCTCACTCACGGCTTCCGACCTCAGACGAGATCGGCACGAAACGAGCAAGGTGTTGCTTATTTTTAGTGCGATGACGGTGCCCCACCATGTTGTCCAAGTTGCTCAGCCGCAGGAGATGGGAGAGCATCGAAACTTCAGGACCGTAACTTGCCGAGCTTAGGGGACCATCGTACACTGTCCGTGTCAGGCCAATTGGATTATGAGTGGTTCATCCTTCTGGAATCATTGATGTATTCGACCATAATCTGTTTTGGTGGCGACCAATAACTTACATCCCAGGCTGAAATATTGGCCGCCAACGGCTGTTGCTTCCAAATTCACTGGCAAGCATGGACGTCAACGAGACAGACTCGCCGCTTAGCGTAACGGCAAACATCGCTGGGATATTGACATTCATCGCCGCCATTGTAGCAGCTATCTACGTTCGCATTACATACTTGCGCAACAGCGACCAAGAATACTTCCGAGTCAAGACGTCCTTATCCTGGTACAAGACAGAGTCAACATGGCTGGCCGAGCTCGTCAAAGCATCGGCGCCTCCACTGTCGCCCGTGCGCATATCAACGTCATCGTCACGGAGAGCGTTCGAGGAGAGCCGGGACGGAGAGGAGGGCACAGAGTGTGGAGATGAGCATGAGCGACACGACGAAAAGGACGAAATCAGAGATGAGCATGACCGGTCACCGGATTGGAACCATCCGTGGCGCCAGGCCCAATACGAGATGTATACATTCGTCATGGACGACCTCATAAAGCTCGAACAACGTCTACTGGAGCTGGTTGAGGAGACAGAAGTCAAGGCTGCTGGAGGCGCATCTGGGACGAAGAGCTGGACGTTAGTGCCGACCAGTTGGGGTCTGACCACGGCCGTCGCCCTCGCTTGGCTCCCGGTGCGCAGTAAAGCGCTTGAGCTCGTCCGGCAGCGTGATGCCTTGACTGCGCGAGTCTCTTTCACACAGATGAGCATGATTTCCTCGTAAGTTTGCAGCGGGTCCCGCGTGAAGAAACGCAGTCTGTGCGTAGAGTGCTGACACAGATGGCTTTGCAGGCGCATCGGCGACCTGGAGCACCGGAGCAAGAGTCGCGAGGCGATCGTGGGCAGAACTCTCAAGAAACTCGAGGCGATCATCCATCAGCAGAGCGGAGAGATCCACAGACTGGAGGACAAAATATATCGAATCATGCACAGGGACCGGGTGGTGCATAGTGATGATACTCAGCCTGAGAAGCCGTCACAACAGCGCCGTAGTTGAGATTGGTGACCCAGTCGCACAGCATGATATTCGATAGTGGTCAGAACTTTAGCTCATCCCTTTTTCTTCGACGTTTTGTGTGGAGCTCAATTCGGTGCATCGAAGCTGTAGCCGCCTTGCCAGAAGAAGGCAGCAGTACAGGCGAGGGATGCAACTGCTGCGGTCAGGTCGAGCTCGATGATTGACCACACCCAGAGGCAGCCAAGTGGTGGTGCTCGCTTGAGTATGAACAGATATCCGTACTCGTTGGTGATGTGTATCAAGTTGCAGCTCGCGGCGATGCTCGCGACGAAGAAGATAGCCTGTCGAAGAGGGTCCTGGAACTGGCGAGGAACGAAGGGGGCCCAGTCGGGGGCGGACGCGTGAGGGTGTAGTACGTAGAAGAAGAACAGGAAGACTGCGAGCACACAGAAGTGTCAGCGCCTGTGAGGCTAGTTTTGAGCAAGATCCACGTACCGAAGACAATCGTTATCGACCGCAGGATGACCTGGTGCCACGAGAACTCCATTGCGTATTGCTGGTGTACGAGCACGTCCAAGCCAAAGTGCAGCATGGTCAAGCTGACACTCCAGAGGAATGCTTCCATGAACCTGTCGACAGAGCCCGGCAGCTCGCTGCCCTCGGCATCGGAATCGTCTTCATCGCTCTCGGAGTCATCTCCGTCCGTGCCGCGGGCGAGTTTCGCTTGCCTCTTGTCGGCCTGGGCGAAGAGGTTGCGCTCCTGGGCAATCTCGAGCAGTGTCTTTTCGGTGGGACCAGACTTGTCGGGCTGCGCAAGCTTGTAGTGTGGATTGGCCGATTTCTTCTCCTTGCGCGTGACGACCATGGCTGCAGCTTCGATGGGCGTGGACGCGACGTTGTGCAGCTCGGTGATGCCTTTACTTGTTGGTCGTGGTGACGAGTCAGATGGCCCGAGAATGGCAGTCTCCTGGTGCGTTGCGGAAAGCCTCCGCCCTGAAGCTTGGAGCTCTCCAAAAAAGACCCTGACCCCACACCAGGAGCTCCCCAACGTCACTTCAAGCCCACGATCGTTTGGCTGTGTCGCTAGGCCTACGGCTTACGTCGCTCACCACAAGACCTTTGAGCTTTCGTAAGCTCCAGCTACGAGAAAGAACACGTCGAAGGTGTTACACGGCAGTCCGAAACCACATCCGACAATGCTCGCCATCGTCCTGCTCAGCATCCTCACGATAGGACTGCCATTGCTGTACACGTTCATCTCGAACACCTACGTCAAGACCGCCTTCCCAGTCCTGCGCAACAAGCGGATATGCCTCCTCATCGCCCACCCAGATGACGAGGCAATGTTTTTCGCGCCCACGGTCCTGGCTCTGACCAGACCCGAGACTGGCAACCACGTCAAGATCCTGTGTCTCAGCACCGGTGACGCGGACGGTCTGGGAGAGACACGGAAGAAAGAGCTTGTTAAAAGCGGACTGTTGCTAGGACTTCGCGACGAGAGCGATGTCTTCGTCATTGATGATCCGTGAGTCGTGTCCCTCCCTGCGCGACGAGTTCCAGCTCAACCACTTACACGGAACCATGTGAACCCGCAGGAACAACTTTCCAGACTCCATGACGACGACATGGCGGGCCGACGCGATCGCGACACTCCTGCAAGTGACGTTCGGCCCAAAGGCGAGTAGCGATGCAGCGACTGTTGACGTTATCTTGACATTCGACAAAGGTGGCGTGTCCGCCCACCCAAACCACATCTCGCTGTACCACGGTGCCCGAGCCTTCATCGCTTCTGTAGCAGCCAGCCTGCCCGCTGACAGACCTGCGCCTGTCGACGTCTACACGCTGACATCTGTCCCGATATACCGAAAGTACGCGAGCTTCCTCGACATCTTTGCAACTCTCGCCTCGGCCGCGGGATCTTCAGCACTTCAGAGGGCAGATAAGCCGCAGTCCCTGATAAGTACAAGCGCCTTGTGGCCGGTGGCGGATGGACCTCGTACAGGCGGTGTGGTGCAGGCGCCACCGACGTACGGCACCGCACGCAATGCCATGACGCAGGCTCACAAGTCGCAGATGGTGTGGTTTCGATGGGGCTGGATAGGGCTGAGCCGGTATATGGTGGTCAATGATCTCAGGCTGGAGCATGTTGAGCGAGAATCATAAAGGAAAGCACTGGGCTGGTCTTACGGCGGTCTGATACCTATGTCGGCACGGCCAACTTTGCCTCCGCGTTGCCAAGCTGGAGCACCACGCCATTTGCTGTGCACGCGAGTGTGAACTTGACTAACTTCGACCTGTGTCACAGCATGATGCAATCTCGAGGCCCGCACTTCCCGCACTTACGGATGCTTTGCATGAGAGGTTCATGGAGCAAGCGGATTTGAGGCCACTTATTTGGCATAGCACAATATTATAACGCTCGATGCTCACACTTTGAAAGACCGCGACTGCGAGCCAAATAAAGCAACCAAGCCATAATCGCAAGCCTGGATTCATAGCCACGTCGAGAAGTAGCATATTCCATTCGTTGATTATGGTCACTAACTGCATTCGCCGTCCAATGCCTTGAACATGGAGGCCTTATGCCAACAGCTGTGTCCCTGACCACGCGTGACGCTACTTGTCGAATTCCTCGCGATCGACTCCGGCCGGGAGCCTTCGCCTGCGATCCCGCCACCTCTGCATGTTGGCAAACGCTCCGGTCACACGAAACGAAGTCCGCGTGTTGCGCAGAAGGCGCCCCGCCTGCAGCTTGCTCGACCACTGCCCCTCGAGCGAGTGCCGTGAGGGTACGAGCACCTTCCGACGGACGACGGGCTGGATCGAGGGACCATCTTTGTCGACACCTCTGTAGGCCACGCCCAAGGTCCTATGTCCGACAAGGACAGTCTCTGCCCTCTCGGAAGCCGGGTCGGTGAGGGCCACGAAGCCCGTCGGAGTGCGATATCGTGCCGGATTAGGAGAAAACTCGCGAAACTCTATGATAAAGGCTGGTATGTGGCTGTAGGCCTCTCTGTTGTCCATGCGCGAGAGGGGTCGAAACTTGTCGAGATACGCATTACACCAGGATTGTAATGAATACCAGCTCGTCTGCAAAAGTACCCGGCTGGTCTCATATCGTCTTATGGTGTGGTTTGATAAGGCACCATCGCGCAGCGACTGGATGTAGTCGAACCCATTCTGCTCGTAATCTCGCCGAATTTCTCTGTACGTACCGACAGCCTCCCTGATGAAGGACAAGGCCTTGTGACGGTGTCCCTTGCCTAGATGTGCTCGAACCATGATCCCGTACTCCCTGAACCCCATCTCGATGGGCGGGTCTTGTGAACGCATCTTAGAGTAAATAAAATCCACAGCATGAGAAGTGGGTATCTTGCTCTGCAGCCCAGCTTCCGCCCACATCGTCGAGACTGGTCGGGACTCCATTACGTGAGTCCATTCCAGCAGGTCCGTCCACGTGGCCCTGTGGATTTCGGTCTTGTGCAAGCGCGATATCCGTTCTACCAACTCGAGTGCAATCGTGATCTCACCATTTGAGCCGAATGCTTCAACGACTGCATCCATGAGACGCCGGGCATCGACTGGGGTCATTTTGACAGGATCTTGCAGAGGCTGCGGCTTGGACTTGGGGTGACCTTCGGCTCCGGATATGACCAGCTGGGGTATGTCGAGTCCGTACATTTTGAACAGTATTTCACGCTCGATGAAACGCAGGCTTCCGGAACGACCAAGCGCGACAATGAATGCACAAGCAAGGCGGTTGGTGATCGGAAGCCCCTTTCCTTTGACCTCAACGAAGAGTCGCTGAATGGGCCCTGCTTTCCGCATAGCTCGCATCTGATCCTCGACGTGATCTGTGCTCTTATTGGTGCCGCCCAGGCCCTTGTTTATGGTGAGAGAATATCTTAGACGATCCAGCCGGACGACGCGGCGTCGTGAGAGGAGAAGGCGAGAGCGATGGAGATTACGCGGGATGACCACCCTGTGCTGCTTATTCCAGCCACTGTATAGATCATCGGTCAGGAACCTTGCGCGGATAAATTCCGTATATGTGATGGCGTTCCGGCTTTCTGTCGTCTGCGAAGTGACCATGCTTTGCCAGATCTGACTAGCAGTACCTGGTTCTCCCGCTGCCCCGGCGCATCTCAGAAGACAATGAATCTCGTCGTTGTTGAGTTTGTAGCCGCCAGCTCTTACAGCTTCAGCCAACGTCAAGAGCCGGTCAAGGAGCCTTGGGTAAAGCTTGCGTACTCCCCAGTCGTCCACGGTTCCCATGAGGTTCAGCCGAGTTTGCATTCCTCTCGTGATATGCACTCCTCTGCTTCCATCCGACGTTGATGCAAGAAGTACAGGGTCCAGGAGCTGGAAGACCTCGGTGAAGAACATCCGCGGTAGGGCTGCAATACCGGCTTGCAACTCGTGCGTTGGCAGTTGGACAACGCGGCGAAGGTAGATCAGGGCCTTGCGCTCGTCCTTCAGTTGTACCGCCTGGACAAGTTTGTGAAACGATGAGTCCAACCCGACCAATTGCTCGGCAAGATCGTGCCTCACATGGCGTGCATACTGCTCGATCTCTGTGCCATGATGGTGGGGTGGCTGTGGGAGCAGATCGTCCCTGTAGTTGCGTTCCAGATGCCCCAGGAAGGCTCCACGTCCGGGGAATGGCGTTGCGTCTTGACCAGCGAAAGAGGCCAGGCTGCGCCGACCTGTGACTTGATGGGGCTGACTTAGACTGGTGCCGCGACCCAATTGCGATGACCGTGAAGCACAGACACGCACCAGAGACGAGGGTGCCCGTGATGCGGGCGCGCGGAGCAGACGATGCCCACAGGTGTCCGCCGATAAGAAACGAGGCCCGCCCATCGTGCGAAAGCAGGCAGACAAAGCACGCAGGCGATCTGTCGCTGAAGCACGATAGTCGTGGTGGGGATGAAGCGGGACGGGAGCGAGGCTCCGGGAGTCGTGTCGTCCACAGTGATGCATGCGCGAAGCCGACAAGTGGTGCCTTGCCGGGTAGGCTCCGCTTGCGGCAATCCACACCACACCTCCGACCTGAAGCCGCGATCCTTGCCTGTGCTGGTCAAATCGACTTCTTCGGTCTCGCCAGTGTCATCAGTCCGTTCCTGTCGCAGCCTTTCCGCATCGCTGCAAACACGCCCGCAGCCCGCAGTACCTCCGAGAACCTGTCGCAATGGCTGACGTCGCTGAAGGAACCTCAGGTGGCTCTGTATCAGAGCCCCTCGACCTGGTCCGCCTGCTTCTGGACGAGGTCGTCTTCGTAAAGCTTCGTGGCGACAGAGAACTCAAGGGTCGTCTTCATGTACGTAGCGAAACCCCCCCGGGATCCCTACTTCGAGGCAGCAAGCTAACAATCTGTAGGCTTACGACAGCCACATGAACCTGGTGTTGGGCGATGTCGTCGAGACCATCTATCTAGTCGAAGAGGAAGGCGATGAGGAGGAGATCAGGGTACGATTGCTACCCCAACCAAGCTGCAGGCAGTACTGACACGTCGCAGACGAAGACCAAGAAGTCCGAGATGTTATTTGTTCGAGGTGAGCAATCGTCGCACCCAGAGGCCACTACAAGTCCCATGCTCTATGCTTACCTTAAAATAGGCGATAGTGTAGTCCTCGTATCACCAGACTCGCCTGAGCTATCCTGAGAAGAGCGGATGTGCCCGCTGGTCAGTGCCAAGCATGGCTAAACCATCTGCTCGGTTGTTCGAGTCCTGCGATTTGGCGGGCATGGCTCAGTCAGTGCTTCCAAGAAGAGTGTAGCGTCAGAAGCGCCATGCCACGTTCACCTCAATTCACAGCCATGGGGGAAGATGGAGAGCGTCGAAATGCCTGTTGAGAAACTCAAGCTTCCTTGAAAGCTCCCTCGCGCATTGAGCTCTGACATGAATCCGGGATTCGTGCTCTAGGCAGGAGTACGAAATATGAAACTACTAGTACCGTGCTGGGTCGGCCTGCTGCAGACGCTCTGGTGCCCCATGGCTACCCCAAAAGCACCCAGTCCAAACAATCGCAAATAACAAACCAGTAAAGATACCCACAGCTATATCTTTCCCTCTGGCGTGCTGTAGTACGTCCTCGTGACTGTGGATGGGAGAAGCCTTGACGACCATACAACGTGAGGCATGATTATAGTGGCAGTGAACATGCTTATTATTGCAAAAGCGATGCAGTCTATGCTGCTTGGCGTAGCCATCCAAGTCATCGACGCAAATGCTGGCTGATGTACTTTCTCGTGACCAGTTAGAGCTGCTGAAGTGCAGGAGGTCACCTGCTTTCGTGTGCCCACTCGGACCCGGACTCACGCTGCCCCACACCCCGCACCTCCAAGGGCACCGGCAAGGCGCGTCACTACAGCCGGGACGCGCCTTGCACAATCAATCATCAACTGCACGACTGTCACGCCCATAACGAAACGCTGCCAGATCGCTACGTCGCGTGGCAGTGTATGCAAACGAACGCATGATGCCCGCAGAACCGCCTACCTTTGCGCGAAGCTGACGCCAGATTGCCTCGGCCCTTGCCCATGGCGCCTGTACAAAACACCTTCTCGATTATCCCCAATTTCGCCTCGGTCAATAACCCTGATGATGACGGATCGAGGACGCGGGCCAGCAGGCCTGCGATGACCACGAAGCAGGCCAAGAAGGCATACCAGCAGGCGAATCGTGGTCCGAAACTGACCAAGGCTGAAATACGACGTCAAGAGCTGTTCGAGCAAGACCGCATTCGCAAGGAGGCAGAGAAGGAACGGAACCAGGCCCGAGCTCGCGTCGCACGGGATCGCAAGAAGGAGAAGGAAGACAATGAGCGCGCGGCGAAGAAGAAGAAAGGACTGCCGCTGGTCAATGTGCGGCCATCTCAGGACACAATTGCTCGATTCGTCCGTGGGTTTGGGGCGTCCAAGGAGGTGACTACTCCTTCCGCAAAGGCTTCTCCAGCCCCATCGCCCGTCCTCGTGCCAGTCCAGCCTCCGAATCAGTCACCAGAACAGTGTTCACAAGTGGGATCGCCCCAGAGATCGCCGAGGCACTGGCCCCCAAAATCGCCGGAACAACTAGCAGCTCCATCAGCGCCCAGGTCGGCACCTCTCCAGCCACGGCTTTCCCCTGCCACGTCGCCTGTATCTCGCCCTTCGTCCAGCAATGGCCGTTGTCCCAACACTAAGGCCGATCCAGCAGCGGTTGTTACTGTTCTCAGTGATTCCGCTGTCCGTGAAAACGTTCACGAAGGAGTGGCAGTAAACCATGAAGATGAGCCGTTGCCAAAACGACGGCGTCTAAGCCAAAAAATGCAGACAGGCGGGGCGCCAAGCATGGAACCCGACTTTCCGATTCCAGAACTCTTGGTCCCTACCGTGGCGGGTGTGTCAGCCTCGCCGTCGCGAGTTCCAAAAGATGAATCCTCATCCAAGGCAGCGGGGACCCCAAGTTCAGCTGTCGTTGGTCCGATGACATTGAGCCAGGAGCTCAAAGACATTGCGGATATCCTTAACGATGATTACCTGAACGATTCGTTTAGCTCGATCTTCACATCGCCGCAAGCAGAGAAAGCTTGCACTGAGGAATGCAACAAGACTGGCACAAAGTCGTCGGAGAGGGAGTCAGACAAAGCCCTGAATCGGCCGCAGACAAAGCGCAGCGACGTTTCCGAAACATTGAGCATAAAGCCTGCAGCGATATTGAATCCACATTCTGTCACTGAGAGCTCTTTGCAACAAGCAACACGAGCAGCGGCTGACCTTCCGACCTTGAAGAGCACGAATTTGGGACAATCCAACGCCCGAAATCCTCTGCAGCCATTGTCCAAAACGTTACTCAACAATGGAACGAGGCACTTGAAAACCTCTGCTAGTTCTGCACCCAAGCAGGCAGACTGGAGATCCTCGAGTTACGCTGAGTTGCCCAAGCACATCGTAGCTCAGCCGGGGAGATCCATGGCTATGGCACCTCCGCCCGTCCCGCTCAAGTACGCGACGTCAAATGTCAATGCCGGAGGAGGCCCAAATATAATTCCCCTTGCTGGGGCCAGCTTTCTTGCAACGAACACAAATTCTCTCGTTGACAACAGGACGATAGCGACACTGGCACAGGACACCATTCTGCCACCAAGCACACAAACGTTCGTGTTCAACCATGTCGACGACTTGTTTCCAAGTCCCTCGCAGGAGCTGAACGAGCTCTACTCCGATCATACCACATCAGTCACAGTCACATCCACGCCAAGACCATCCTCTTTCCACTCGGTTCAGTCCCAAGCATCGACAGGAATGCGGCTGTCGCGACCTAAAGCCGCCTTCCGAACGGGCCCATCGATACTGCGACCAGGATCAAGACTAACTGCAGTGGATGGTGGAGAGTCCACAAGGTCGCGTAATCTACAGCTCGACAAACTTGTTAAACCCTCCGTACTTGCCTCAAAACCTTCGGACTTTGAATTCCCATTCTTGTCCACCCAGGATGTGTGTCTGTCTTTGGAGGACATCGAAGAGTTTGAGACACCAGTCAGCTCTACATTTGACGAGCATGTGAACAGTCGGGAGGGTCGGACCAGTTTGCGAGACAAAGTATTACCATTACCGGCAGACAGCTCAACGGTCAAGCAGAGACCATGGGACAAGTACAAAGGACGAAGAACGTCGTGGAGAGACCACTGCGCGGCAGAAGCCGGGCAAGACCTGAGTGCGCGAGGATATACTCCACCAGCTCGGGTCTCGGCGAAAAGTCAGAGCAATGGCAACAGCCCTGGCCTAGCAGCACCGAAGCAAATTCTACGACCTGCCACCGCAGCTAATTCCGTCTCGGCACCGGATCTGCTGGCTAAGAGCAACCAAAGACCACTCAATGGGGCTGTTCGAGGAGTTGACATCGAGGCAATCAAGCCAAAGGAAGGCTCGAAACATGTAGACAGCGACCCGCTCAGTTTGCCCCAGTCTGCTTCGGAAGTACCCGCACATCAAGAACCATTTTTCACCTCGAGCTGCAAGGAATCACTATACAAATTCGCGATCGAGCGCACGAAGACTAGCGCGTGGGGAAATCAGCCTCCTCAGCGTGGGCGCCGGCATGAGATGGGGCTGGATCAGTTGCAAAAGCTGGAAAATGATCGCTTCGCAAGTCTCTTACGGGAAACAAGACCATCCAGCCAGTGGAAGGTAAGCTGCGTGGACTGTGTCTTGGACGAAAGCGACGATATGCAAGATCGGGTGGCTGGAATCCAGAATTTCGAGAGCCGAAACCCAGAAAGCATATCAGAGGCGTCGACAGATCAAACGAAACCATTACCAAATGCAAGCAGGGGCAAAGCCACCCAGCCATCTCCGAGGATCGCACGCCCATTGAGTTCCTACGAGAAGATGCTGGCTGAATTGGATAAGGCTAAGAAACATGATGCGGACTCTACCACCCAGTCGGAGAATGGCGAGGTACACCCAAGTGCATCCCAAGAGACAGATTACGGGGATCTGGGCTGGGACGATGAAATGCTAGCGATTGATTTTTAGATAATGAACCAATGATACCCTTTCTCGCTGACGGCCAGAACTTCCAAGGCGGCCTCATCAGGGCGTGTAACAAACAAGAGAGCCCGGCCTAGTGCAATGACAAGGTTCAGCCGCCTCCTTCAGCCCCGGACTCCACGCGCCGGCCGGCGATCCTGACGAAATGCGACCCTGGGGGTTTTTTGACAGCTCCCCAGAAATTCTGGGGGCGCCTTGTGATGAGGGAGAGAGGGAGAGACAATAGGCAGCGCCCCGAGCGCGCTAAGGTTCCAATGACGAACTGTTTTCCGACACCTCAGCTGTGCCTAGCTTTTCTTTGTGTCGGAGCATACCTCGCGTGCACACCACGCACCCCTTTGGCACGACATTTTGACTTTCCCAACCCCGCGTGACGTAGGTGGATGTCTTGCCCTGGAGCTCTAGTCAGAGCCGCAAATGATCTTCTACTAGGACCCGTCGGAAGCGTATCCTTGAGCTGGGAATTACGAAAAGATGACCTCAAGTCATGGCCATACTTTTGAACCGCTATTATGATCTCGATTGAGTAGTAGACCATGAGAACAACAGGCGTCTCGATCTTGGCTCAGCCGACTGGCCGAGACTTCCCCGCGCTCACTGACCAAAACTTGGCAGCAGAACAGGCGGCCGGCCGAGCTATATCGTAGCTCCGAATTAGCTCTGCTATAGACAAACTAGGACAGCAGGCTCGGGCAAGACTAGATGAGAGTGAGAAAGCCGTTCTCCTGGGGTTTCTCTTGGCAATGAGGATAAGGCCCGAGTAGCACCTTCTCTGCTGTGGGCTTGCTATTTAACCAGATATGCACGGCCAGGAAGCATGCGTCGTCATTGCGCATACAGTACAGTCTCGGTCCCGCATCACATACTGCAAACTTGTGTCCTTTGGTGGTGGGTAGAGAGCATCGAGTTGGTATGCTCGCGACAAACATGAGGCGCTGCTGGACACTGCAACTCGTCTGTATATGCCTCCAGGCATGGGTCTACCCCAAGGATCTTGTAACGAATGCGGAGACCTCTTTAGAATTTGTTTGTGTCTGATCATTGTCTTCAATGGGGACGTGGATGATGTCAAGAACAGCTGGTGGAGATTACATGGAGACGTCCGAATCGAGGTTTGAGACATCTCAGCACAAACTCCAGCGGTCACAGACTCTCGGACCATTTTTCGAACCACCTGACAGCCTTAATTGCCACCCAAGCACGGAGACTGTGGCATATGAACCGATGTTGATAGAAGCAAATGAACAGGACCCAGGAGTCCAGTTTGTTGGATGTCTGACACCTGATGATGGAAAACACAGATCAGTCCACGCGGTTCCGGTTGTGTGATATCAAGACTCAGCACGATGTGCTCTTATTGTTATCCTATTTTCCACGTTCCTTGATGAGGTTTCCTCTCCCACTGTATGACGGCCAGTGCACTGGCTATCCACGGCACGCTGCCATCCCTGACGAGGGCCAAGATCATGCAGCGCGGCTTTCTTGGTTTCACACCACCAGCCTAGATAGACAACACCAGCGCTACAGCTCGCACTATCTCTAGGTGCATTGTGCTACATTACACAAGAAAACCTGTAAACCTGAAAACATATGGCCACAAGCCGGGTGGCTCTCGTCATACTTGCATCCTGCTTACCACCCCACCACAACAGGTAAGTCCAGAGGGAAAGTCAAACGAGGCCAAACAGGCCTTCGCACCTTCACACACCGAAGCCAAGAAAACAAACCAGAATCTGGGGACGTCAGCTAGGCCAGAAGCAAAACAAGCTCAGAGAGATGTCTGCACTGGTCAGCAATCGTGAAACAAGTATTCTGACAGGAGCCACTCACACCTGGCGTCGCAACCCTTCTGCTCCATGACGGAAGAGGAGATGCTCGCCAGTGCTCGTGAAAACGATGTCATAGGTGTTTCGGATCACTGTGCGCTCGTTGTGTCTCTCCTCTCGCCTTGCCATGTCCGTAGAGCTCATCATCCCGTGACTGTCTATGGGGATCTGGTATTAGACGTCAGGGTCAGCGCACCAAGACATACCCTTGCCGTTCCCTATCCACACTCGTCCCTGACGGGCTATCTTATTATCACACAGACAGAGTGAGCACGAGACTCGTACAGCCACGCGAGGCAACACAAGCACAAGGGAAACCGGCCTACCCCTGCCTAACACCAGGACCGCAACTCCCCCTGTCACATACGATTAATACACAATGAACAACGATTCATTTCATGGGCCCTTGTCGGCGGTATCGCCTGAGACCCATCACACGGCATCCTTTGCCCATCACCAGGCACACCAGACTGGTGGTGGTGTGTCTTCCCGGCAGCTCCATGTGTCGAACGGCGACCACGCGAACACTTCATCTCCTTTGGCTCGCAACACTATCGCCAGCAACACAGCCATCAAGAACAACAAGCGTACCAACGGTGTCGTCAATGGCACCCACGGCGTGGCCCCGGACGGCACCAGCAACCACCATCGAAAGGCGAGCCAGGTCTCGCACGACCTCGAGCCCTCCGCGACACACCTCTCGCGCCGCCTCTCGCCAGACATGCTCATACAGAAGCAGAGCAGACGGAGCAGGTACAAGCCGCGCTTCGCTATCAACCACCGGCTCCTCGGGGACCTGCCCGTGTCGGTCAAGAACCACATCGTTGCCGTAGTCGCCGAGTTCATGGGCACCTTCATGTTCCTCTTCTTCGCGTTCGGCGGGACGCAGGTGGTCAACGGCCCCGCCAACGCCGCGGCCGCGGGGGGAGGCATCGTCTACGCGCCCAACGACGCCGCCAAGCTGCTCTACATCTCGCTGAGCTTCGGCATGAGCCTGATGGTGACGGCGTGGGTCTTCTTCCGCATCTCGGGCGGGCTGTTCAACCCGGCCGTGACCCTGGGCCTGACCGTCGTGGGCGTCGTCACGCCCCTGCGCGGCTCGCTGGTCTGCGTCAGCCAGATCCTCGGCGCCATCGCGGCGGCGGCCGTGGTCGAGGGCCTGACGCCGGGGGAGCTCAACGTCAACACGAAGCTCCTGGACGGCGGCAACGTGGTCGTCGGCATGACCCTGGCCAAGGGTCTCTTCATGGAGATGTTCATGACGGCGCAGCTCGTGTTCACCGTCTTCATGCTCGCCGCGGAAAAGCACCGCGCGACCTTTATCGCCCCGGTTGGTATTGGGTTGAGCTTGTTTATTGCAGAGCTGATGTAAGTTTCCTCTCGCGACGCCTTGATTCCGAGTACTGCGATTTGCACCTCAGCTGGACGAAATACTTTTTGTCATCATGCACTTTGAACAATTCACTGACCCATGTCCCCAGGAGCGTCTTCTACACCGGCGGCAGCCTGAACCCGGCGCGGTCCTTCGGCCCGAGCGTCATCCAAGGATTCAACAGCGACCACTGGATCTACTGGGTCGGCCCCGTCCTGGGGTCGCTGCTGGCCTCGGGCCTCTACGCGCTGGCCAAGGCCATCAAGTACGAGACGGTCAACCCGGGCCAGGACGAGTCCGGCGACGCCGACAGCCTCGCCGAGCACGAGCACCAGCTGGCCCGGCGCGGCACCGGCGCGAGCGGTGGGCCCGGCCCGGGGCTCGGCGAGCTGCTCCACCCGGACAACCAGGCCCCGGAGGATCCCCGCCCGGGCGACGAGGACGTGACTGAGAAGACGCCCGCGGCTGGGGACGCCCGCGGTCATGGTGCGTCCCGGCCATATGCGGACGGGCCAGTGCTTGAAGCTGGGCGGGCATGATGGTGCCACCCCTCAATATCTCTATGCTGTCCGTCACACCTGCTTCAAGGCGAAGTCGTAGGCAATGGCAGGGGACATCTCATATGGTAGGAGGCTGGGGTTGCTTAAGATGGTTTTGCATTTCGCCCTGACATGCCGTATCCCGGCGAGTGCCCTGTGTATTTGGCTGTTTGTCTGCTGTACTGCGTAGTACATGTCACAACGATCATTTCCAGTCTTCACCATGCGTTCCTTGCCCCCCCATAATGTGGAGTAGAAGCTGGTACCTTTAGCATAAGGTATAGCATGATCATCTTTAAAGAGAGTCGGCTCCATAGGCTGATGGTTTGCAGACACTGCAGCAGGTCAGTGGATACTTGTTGAGAAGTTCACAGCGTACTGGTCGGTCTGCGGAGTTCAGTCAAGGGGCTAGGATATCTAGACCGCTGTTCACTATCTAGACGCTAGGGGGTTATATTCACCGGCTTTGGGTACTGCTGGACCTGTGACTCAACGCCAGCCAACCACGAAGACCCCGCCCTGAGCTGGGTCTGAAACTGGTCGTGATTCTCGCCACAGTCCTCCGTGTTCCAGGAGACTTCTATATTGATTGAAGCTCAGTGCTGTCTCGCTTGGGTCTGCTTGGGTCGCTGTAGATATTGCAACCCCCGAGCTCACCCACCGTGTCCCAGACAGGGTGGTCGTGGTGGAGGCCGAGAGTGCTTTCTGTGAATCCCGACCCAGATGAGCGGGCCACTAGGTGTAGTCGTGCGAAGGCAGCTTCTATCGCCCCGGAATCTATTCACCCGCCTGACCCGCGAGATCCGCCACGTGGGACGAGCCAATCTTGAGTCACGGCCTTCGTCTGGGGCCACTTTGATAAGACGCTGATTGAGCCTGCCGTGACTGCGATACGGAAGGGCTGCCTGAGGCTGGGCGCTAACCACAGGCGCGCAATAAACAAGCGTCTCGGGATGCGGCTCTGCTGCCTCTACGAGGGCTGGGTTGAGAGCCATGGAGGCATTACGCGTCCTGGTTGACACGGTCGGGGATCCAGGGATGGGGGATGTGGCGGTCGTGGCGGCGGCGAGGCGAGGCAGGGGACGAGGGCCAAGCTTCGCTGGGGCGCACTTGGCAACTGCCTCCCGCCCGGGCTCCACCCGCCGTGCAACCCCGCCCACGCGCACAAACGCCTCCTCCTCCTTGCCCATCGGCGCAAAAACCCGGCCACTGCATTCCATGCGCGCACCATGCCATGCCACTCTCGCCATCCTCCTGCCGATGCACCCGGGCCACTTCGACCGGCCCGCCGCTGAAACGGGTGAAAAGGACCTCCCCCCAGGTGGAGCCGCGCAAAGACAAGCACCTGGCCGGGGCTCTCCAGGGTCCAGCAACACACGAACAACACGACCACTCGACTGGCCACCAACACGGAAACCGCTTCGCTTCCAGAGGCCGTCGTCTGTCAGCTTCAGGGCAGCCCGCAGGTAGCCGTGCTGCATGGTTCCCCGCACCATCATGCTTCAGGTCTCGGCAGGCTGAACCCGCGCAAGGCGGCATCGTGTGCACCCAGCGGTGGTGTTGAACGCAACAAGCGACGTCCGCTCTCGAGTCGTCCGAGGCATGTGGTAATTAGTTGCGCTAGGCTTCGGCTTGGAAAAGCTTGTCCCACCCCAGCCGAGGCGGCCATGCGCTCGCCTGCTTACCCTTCTAGAACAGCCGGGCGGCAGAATCCCTGCCGTAGATGCACCCAAGTCTGCATACGGTCGAGACGGCGGCGGCGAGTCTTGCTGCCAGTCCCCACTGGGAGCTTTATCGCCGGCCCCAAGTGGTTCATGTTACGGCATCAATTCAGGCCCGGACAATCGACCCCTTGCAAATGCGCCGATGTCCGCAGGACCGGCGGGTCAGGCGGGTGGATGGCGTAGCAGTTCTGTTCCATGTCCCCAGACGCCTCGCGAGTGGGCGGCCGTTGCTCTCTCGAGCCGAGCATTCAGAATCCGGCAAGATGCATGTGAAGGGAATCCAAGACGGACCGCACGCTGCCAGACAGAGCCAGCATTGTGTGGTGGTTGGGCCGTTGCTGCAGGTGTCAGCCACAAAAGACGTCGGTGGCAGCGAAGAGTCCAACTTGGCAGTCTTGGCTTCCTGGGCACCCGCCCTTGGCTACAGGCATGCGAAGCTTGTTCAAGCCACGGCCATCATCAGCACAGACAGGGGTCCCCAAGTCCGGCCCACCACCACACACTTGTTGGATGAAACGTCACAGCCCGAGACCCAGCTCGTCCGTCTCCAACCTGTCGATCTTGGTGCAGACTTGCCATGAGCCTGTCGAGGCGATATCTCTCATTCGCATACGGAGGTCGAGATTGCTTGCTTGCTTCGGCCAAGGTGCACTTTGTGTTCCTCACGGCGTGATCCGCCGCATCGAAACGAGACGGCCACTCTCCCGACTCGCAGTAACCGGCAGCGTATTGACCAACAGACTCCGCATGGGCTTCCAGGGTCAGAAACCAATGCGGCCCCGAGACAGCGCAAATGACAAGGTGCGCAAAAAAGCTGCTGATGGTACGCATTCTCCAGGCCTCGCCAGGCACGGCGACTTCCAAGGTGAGGACTAGCGCCCGAGGCAAGGAGTCCAACACGACCAACCACGGATCTAGCCTTGCAGCGCGGCGCAAGTCCTCCCAAGATCGGCGGCACCATCAGCAGTCGCCTCCCTCGCAAAGTGGCAAGCGGAGCTGACTGGCACCACGAGCCCGACGAGCATGGCCCACCTGGCTCGTTCGGATTCCGGGATGAGAGATGAGATGCATCTGCTAAACCCCAAATCCACACACCCACAAACCCAGCTCTTTCCTCTCTAGGGAGCTGGATTTGGCTGTTATCGACGGCACCCTTGTGTGTCACCTGCGACTCGTCGAGGCGATGTCCGGATCCGACCGAATGCCCCCGGACCCCCCAGATAACGACAAGACTCGTGGGTGGCTAATGGCAATAGGTAAGCTGCGGGGGCATGCGGATCGTCGACTCGTGCCATGCACTCTACCCCAGACTGTCTCGGCAGGGTCTACACATAGATGCGCATGCAACTGTTCACAGACATATAACTAGCCCTCCCCTCGGTGTCTTGGCTCCCGTCTTGGCTGTTCCTCATCCTCACACAGACATCCTTCTGGGCTTGTTCACTGAGATCCGCAGCCATGGATTCCACCACTGTCCGCCCGGCCGAGTTCGTCGATCACACAACAGTCACTCCCACAGTGGAGAAGGATGTTGTCGAGCTTGGCCGTGCCGCCTCTCACGAGAAGGCTGGCTCTGACCTCAAGGTCGAGGTTACCGCCGTGCAAGAGCCCGACCTCTACCGGCCGCTCAAGATGAGCGAGGAGATTGCCCACGAGGAGAGCATTCTCACTGTGCGCGCTGTCGTTGTTGGTATTCTTCTCGGTGCTCTCGTCAACGCTTCCAACTTGTACCTTGGTAAGTCATAAAGCCGAGCATTTGGGGGAGGACCCTGACTTCTACGCTGGACCACGTCCCGGCGGTCTACCTACCCATCCCAAGCTAACATGATGGACTGTAGGTCTCAAGACTGGATTCACGTTCGGTGCTTCCATGTTCGGAGCCATCTTCGGATATGGTATCCTCAAGCTCTTCTCCAAGACCAGCCTCCCAGTCATTGGCGGCCCCTTCGGTCCTCAAGAGAACTCCATCGTTCAGGCTGCGGCCACCGGCTCTGGCGGTATTGCCGGTCTCTTCGTTGCTGGTCTCCCTGCCATGTACATGCTCGGCACGATGGACGGCTCGAACCCCAGGGACGACTTCGGAAAGCTCATTACCATCACCATCGTGTGCAGCTTCTTCGGTCTCTTCTTCGTCACCCCGCTGCGCAAGTTCTTCATCATCCGCGTCGGCCGTGAGCTCAGACTCATCTTTCCCAGTCCTACTGCCGTTGCGTTGACCATTCAGTCCATGCACGCCGGTGCTGCTGGTGCCGCCGAGGCCGTGAAGAAGCTCAAGGCCCTGGGCGTTGCCTTCATCGCTGCTCTCATCCAGAAGGTTGCGTCTCTTTATGCCACCGGTGTCCTCTACGACTGGCACTTCTTCACCTGGATCCACGTCTGGTCCAACTATACGAGCTGGGCCATGCACATTGAGAGCTGGGGCTGGTTCTTCGAGGTCACACCTGCCTTCATCGGATCTGGTATGCTCATTGGCATGAACAGCGCCCTCTCCCTGTTTGGTGGTGCCTTCCTCGCCTGGGGTGTCATCGGTCCTCTTCTCGTCTACACTGGCGAGTGTGCTGGCAAGCTGCAGGTCCCCCATGATCCAAACTGGGCGGACTGGTACACCTACGCTAGTCTTAGAGACCTCGGAAAGGCTACTCCTTCGCCCCGTTACTGGCTGCTCTGGCCTGGTGTCATGATCATGGTCTGCTCCTCGATGGCCGAGCTCTTTGTTCAGTACAAGGTCATCTGGTACGCCTTCAGAGTCGTCGGCCAGCGCTCCTGTCAGTCCATCAACGCCTTCCTCGTCAAGCGCGGCAAGCACTCCGAATTCTTCGCCTCTCGCGCCGCCAAGGAGGTCAAGGGCAACGCGGATATGGTCGAGGATCCGGCTACTCCTGAGCAGCAGGTCCCCGTCGCCACCTGGTCCCTTGGTCTGCTCGTCACAATCGTGCTGGCCATGCTCATCTTCCACTTCCAGTGGGGAATGCACCCTGGTTTGACCATCCTGGCGTGCATTCTCGGCTTCATGTTCTCCTTCCTTGCCATCCAGATCGGTGCCGTCACGGACCAGACCCCTCTCACCGCCGCCTCGAAGGCCTCCCAGCTCATCTTCGGTGCCGCTACTTCCGGCAAGGGCTACGACCTCCACGATGCCCAGAGACTCAACTTGGTTGCTGGCTCTCTGGCGTCCGGTGCCGCTGATGTCGCCACCTCTCTTACTGGCGACTTCCGCACAGGTTTCCTGCTGGGCACCCCTCCCGTCAAGCAGTGGTATGCTCAGTTTATGGGTACCATGATCAGTGTCTTCCTGGCGCCCGGCCTCTTCGTCCTCTTTACCACGGCCTACCCCTGCATCCTTGACGGTTCCGATCACTGTGCTTTCGGTGTTCCCTCCGTCGCTGCCTGGGCCGCCGTCGCGCGGGCTGTCACCGACCCTACTGTGACCATCCCGCTGAAGGCCGGTATCTTCGCCGTCGTCATGGGTGTCTTCTCCATGTGCCAGGTCGTCTTCCGCCACTACTACCTCGTCGGCGAGCGCGAAAAGTACCAAAAGTACCTCCCCAACTGGGGTGCCATCGCCCTCTCCTTCGTCCTGCCCAACCCCGTCTTCACCACCGCCTCGCTCTTCGGCGCCATCATTGCCAAGGTCTGGCGCCACTACAACCTCGCCAACTTCAACATCTACTGCTACGCCGTCGCTGCCGGCTTGATGGCTGGTGAGGGTCTCGGTGGCGTTGTCGGCGCCGTTCTCCAGATCGCCAACGTCTCTGGTGATGTCTACGGTACAACCGTGGGCTGCCCCGCTGGCATCTGCTAGACGGATATCAAAAGGGTTTCTTCCCAGGTGTCGTCGGCAACGCTCTTTCGGATGAGATGGAGCATGATAATATTACATGATGATTCAATATGCCCAATTTAACAAGATCAAACAATGATGCTGTCCTCCTCTGATTGCTGGTGATGTGTGACCCGTAGTTCATGAAGGGGCTATTCCCCGTCCAAACCGAGAACATGGCACAAAAGTGATAGTATTCATGATCTGATCAAATCCGACACGGGGTTTTCCCTAGTTAATAGAAGTGCACTTGCATCGAGGCGACGCAGTCCTATCGCTGTCGGGCCTGTGGTCTTCTCACCACTTGTCGTTGCCGTTGGTGCATCCTGAGGTTGCTCGTATGTTCAGCTACCTTACAAGTCGAGACGCGCCACTTGCCGCATGTCCATCTCCAGGCTGCACAGTGGTGTTGCATCGTCCCCTCCTCTTCTTCCCATCATCTAAGCTCCCTCACGACCCTGCCAACAACCTCATCAAGATCCTCGTCCTTGAGGCCCAGCATCTCCATGGCGAACGCGTCGCCCCTCGTGGTCCAGTCCCCGTCGATAGCCCCCAGCGCGAAGACGAGGTCCTCGTTGGCCTCCGCGTCCCCGGCGTCCCTCTTGGCCCTGTGCTCGGCGATGAACTCCTCGGCATCAATGTAGTTGGTCTTCCACTTCTTGCCCGCGCCCTCGCCCTCCCCGTCCCCACCAGAAGAAGAAGCCCGCTCCAGCGCCGCCAGCACGTCGTTCTGGCTGACGCAGAAGCTCTGCACGTACACGATCCGGTTCCGCGTCGCGGCCTCGTGCTGCGGGAGCAGCACCCGCACCACGGCCTCGGCGACCCGGGACAAGGTCGACGTGGAGCTGCGCATGGTCCCGTCGCCGAGTATATCCGCCTCGTGCGTGCGCAGGTTGAAGTGCAGGAAGTTTTCGCGCAGGCCCCAGTCGAAGAAGTGCCCGCAGACGATGCTCGTCCAGGAGAAGGCACCCGCTCCCGCTCCTGCTTCCGCCGCCGCCGCCGCCGCCAGCGCCTGCAGCTTCTCGCGGACCTCGGCTTTCCGCTTGAAGATGGGCACGAGCTCCTGCGCCCGCGCGGTCGTGGAGTCGCAGCTGCCGTAGTCGGCCGGGATGATGCGCCTCATGCCCGGTGTGCGGGCCGCGGCCTCGGCGATGCGCAGCTGCGCCGCGGGATCCCCGCCCGACGTGGGCCGGAAGGCGACGACGACGGCGTGCTGCCCGCGGAAGGCGGCCTGCAGGGACGGCAGGGAGAGACCGTCGTCGATCGTCACCGTGGCGTATGTCCTGGAGCTGGTGGTGACCTTGGGGGCGGACGATTTGAGGGACGATGATGCGCGCTGAGCGATGGTGACGTTGAACTGGTGAGGGGAGGAGAGCAGGGCGTTGAGGATCTCGGTGCCCAGACTTCCTGTTGCGCCGAGGAGGACGACGTTTTTGATTGAGTCTGAGGACATCTTGAACGAATGCAAAGGAAGGGGCTTGCCGCTGGAATGGTATGAGACTATGAGTTTGGATGTGTTCAAGACGTGGCTTCGTGGTGGATGTGGATGGAAGATGCAGTAAGTCTGGCAGGGTCGATCGTCAAAGGCCAATGTTAAGCAGAGTTCATGCGAGGAGAAACCACACTAGACCAGGTGCCGTATGATAGTGAGATCAAGTAGGTAAGGTACGCAAGCATCAAGATCGTGCAACTTCGGGGCTGAGATGAGTGCAAGTGATGGCGGGAAGATGCGTCAGTCAGGTCATCTAGGAGCGCATGCACTCGCCCCCTTCCGGTGATCGGATGCGGGGCTGGCTGTTTGTCCTGTCGATCTCAAAGTGGTCGTATGCTGCGAACAATGCCCGACAACTGTGCACCCGACTTTGCAGCAGCAGCAAGTATTGCATCTTGCTTGTGTGTGCCATGTACTCGGCTATCGCATGAAACATGCTGCGGTCAACTAGACACGAACCATTCGGTATTTTCGGGAAGCGACGTCTGGCGAAACACAACTTGCTGTTGCAACTCGGACTGAGGCCCATCGTCCTGTTCGGTCATTGAATCGTCTATTTCTACAAGTGACAGCCAGCTTGTCAAGCTGGATAGTATATGCGTGTGATATACCACACCTCTCGCATACTGCTCTCGTACTCGGACAGTCGTTAGTACTTTTGGTTTGTTATACAGATGAACCCTTTCCCAGGACCCAGCGTACATGGCCTTGCTTGCTGTCTTGTGCGCAAGGAGGCCGCTGCCATCCCCAGTCCTCAGCAACGATCGTCACGTTGCTCGTTTTGGGCCGTTCGCCGTCCTCAGATGTCCAAGATCCGCCCCGTGCCTTTCGCCGTAGGATTGCATGCCATTGGACTCGAATCACATCAGTCGGTCCCAAGGACGAAGAACTTTGTCCACTTCCCTCGACTCCAACTAATCATTGCTCGCGCCACGCGATGCCCTTGATGGCCGCCGATGTCTCGAGCTTGCCGTCCCCGATCTTTACGCTCGAGTGCCTGATCATGCGGGGGTCAAGGCGCAGCATGTTACGCACGGCGTCCTGCGTCTTCGAGGACGAGTCGTAGCGCATGGCAAAGTAGTGGCCCGTCTGGTGGCGCATCTGGTGCACGCTGATGGTTTTCGGGAGGGCGAAAGTGCCCCAGTTAGAGACGCCGCGGATCACGCCGCGCTGTTGCAGGATGAGCTGGCCTGTGGCGAGGACGATCCTGCGAGAAGATGGTGAGCAATTAGTCTTTGGCGGAAACATAGGCTTTCAGTATGGCGGGTGGTATTCCTGCAGTTTCCTGCGGTGACGAGTGACGCTGAGCGAGCAACCAAAGCGGGCGAGAATAGGAGCTCAAGGCAGGAACGTCGTTCGGCATTCGAACACGAGCGGTCCGTCTCTGACGCCCTTATCCAAGGCGGGGTGTGCTTTTGGTTCCGCCATCTGTCAACACAAATAGTGTTGCGCATGCGACTCTGCCCCGACTTCCGTTGCCGTACAACCGTGGTCGCTCGCCCATGCTCCAGCTGCCAAGGTTGCATGTCCCACACTCATCGGCTCGCACTTCCATGAGTCCGGCGCTCGTAGGATAGCATAGTGGACTTACTCCTTGACCTCGGCGGCACTGCCAGGCCGTACCTGTAAACAACAGTTTGTATTAGCACATGCTTACTCGCGAATGGTTCACAATGACTCTCCCCATGCGTAATGCAGTGCCGGCTGTCCAGCGCAGAAGCCATCCCAAGCTAATGCCGCGACAGTCGCTGGCCAGCCCAACCTGCGCTCAGGCTGTCGGTTCGTCTCCATATACAGATTGTGTTTAGAGACCACCAATAACATGGCCCACAATGCTGTTCGAACCGCTTCTCTCGCATGCCTATCGCCAAAGCAAGGAATAAGGATAAGGGTGTCTGCCGCGCGCTTACAATTCCGATCAACTCGTAGAGCATCTTGTCTAACTTCCCACTCGGGACTTCTTTGCTGTGTCAATTCGTCCGGTGGCCTAACTCTCTCGCCTCTTCGAGATACGCGGGGTGCGGTGCGCGCGATGCCCAGCTAGTGCTTTGTCGTCGCGTGATGTACTCCTAGGGCTCGATTGCTGGCTTCGTTATCTTGGAGAAACCTGCGAGAGGTGGACTCGAAGTTATCTTGCGGAGGGTGGCTCGTAAGGGCGCTCGTTTGCTCTGGTCGGGCCTCCGTGTGGTAATGCCGGCGGAATGCTGTTTGGCTCGTGTTCGTCAATCGTCGAAGGGTTATGCTGAGATTGTGGTCTATCCGCAAGTTCGTAATGCTCAGTGGAAGTGCTCGTCGTCGTTCTGTCTCAGTAACAGGCTTGAGTGCGCTGTTGCAAACCTGGGAGCATTCAAAGTGAAGTCGTGGAGCGACTCCACCATGGAGTGCGGATATCCACAGCGTCCTGTAGCTTATCGCCGACAGTGTGTGTAATTCAGAGAGCTTCAATACACTGTGCATGCACGCCACAACTCCGAAGGAGGAAGACAACATGTCAAATTGTCGTATGCTTCAAGATATCTTGATGAGGAAAGGCTTATGTCATATTAAATCAATGGCTATGATTGTGCGATCATGCCCCCTTTTTCTACAAGAGATCTAGCTTTTCAACTGACTGGAGGACGCCATACAAGGCTGAAACCATGAACCCGTGAAACCATAAACGCCATGCGTGAGCCTTGGACACGCGATGTTTGAAAGCAGCAGGATCCTGTATCGATCCTGAGGGCCATGGGTATCAAGCCCCGGGACTGAAAACTCAAGTCCAGGGAGCATAACAGTAGACAATGAAGCATAATGTGGGAAACAAACGCTTTGCAAACCGGAGGCCCTTGCGGTGCTTTCTTTTTACCAGTCTTTGGAAATCAAAACAAAATCAGACGCCATAATGCGGCTCGATCTCTGGCCCGTCGAATATTGATGAGAGTTCGGTGGTGTGATGCGGGACATATGCGTAGATGCGCTTGCTGGTGGCTCGGACCATACAGTCTAGAAGCTAACCTCGGACCAGTCGGAGTGGGCTCACTGCCACAGTTGAAAGTCCTTGAACGATCCATCAGGATCTTTCGGACCTTTTTGCTAGCTTTGTAGCGAGAAAATGCCTATGGTGCTGACTCGTCTGAAGGTAGTGTGCTTGAATCCATACTATCCCACATGCTGTCAATGGCCATCCTGATCATGTGTTAGCGAAACGAAATATGGGCAGCAGATACACATTTGCACTCACCGACTGCTTGTAACCAGGCGAACACCCTTCTTCTTCGCAAACGACAAGAAACGCTTCTTCGTTCTGTCCCTTTTAAAGTGAGCCAGGACATTGCCCCGTTTCTCGCTCTTGGTGATGACGACGACCTTTGGGCAGTCTTTGGCGTACTGGATCTCGACAGTCTCGTCAAGAGTCACGTTGAAGTTAAGAGGCTTCTGGTAGATGCCCCACGTGACCTTTGGCTGAACGTCACGAAGAACTTGGTGTTCGAATTTGTTGGCATCGTTCTTCCACGTCCAGTATTGCGTTACGTCCGTGCTTGTCGTCATCGCGCGTGTACGAACCTGGTAGATTCGCCAGTCAAGATGCATGATACGTCCAGATGAGAACGAATCCGTCGATGTGTAGCCTGAGAAATCCAAGTCCTCCTCTGGCTCAGGATGAGGTAGAACCGGAAGAGGAAGTCCATCAATTCGGGCTCGTTTTGGAAGTCGTGGTGCCATGGGGTCCATGGCCTGAGCAGCAATCTGGTCTGGACCAGGCAGCGTCACAGGATACGGCTGACGTTGAGCCAGTTCTGGCGAGGGCGCTTCAGAGTCCACCTGTCCAATCGATCGGCGCGCCTTCCGGCGCATGGAGCCATCTCCAGCGGAAGCGTCGCGACGCGCTTTACTTTTGTTGGCTGCACGATCTGGAGCTTTCTCTCCGAGCTTGTAGCCCGAAGGACGTCCGATGTTGCCAAAGCCATGCTTTTCTCTGAGATATTTAAGCTTTGGATCATGGTACAGATCGTGTACAGTCTTGGAAAGTGAGAACTTGTCGCCTTGCGCTGTGCTGATCTCATGCATCCTCTGCCGCAACCATTCCAACGGTGACACGTCAAGGTCAAACTTCTTGAGTTCCTCGTGAACGTTGATCAGGCGGAACATAGTGTCGTAGTTGATGAAAGTCTTGTAGAACTTGGACATCATGTCCTTGCCAACAAACTGATACGGGTGAAACGGTGAGCCTTTGTCAGCGAGAAAGTCCATGACGGCTTGGCCACGGTTGACCTGACGGTTGGCTAAGAAGACAGTGTGGCGAACGGCATCAGGAGTCTGCCTGAGACCAACCAACTTTTCCTTCCAGCGGTCGAGCTGTGGTTGGATGATGGATTCGAGTGACTGCCATTCGATATCCCAGTACTCTGACTTCTCGTCAATCTTCAGTAGTGGGCAGCCGGCGAACATTGGGGGCTCGGTTATCACGGTGCCGTTGTCCCGTAACGAAGAGGTGGCTTTGGTTATTTCGTAGCCGTCGTCGATGTCGATCTCGTCTTTCAAGGGTGGGTGAGTAGACTTGGCGCCTGGAAGTGACTTTCGACTGGAGGGTGATCTGGTCTTGGAGTCCACGATATGTCCCTCTGGTAAGACTGGTACACAACAAGCTCGATTAGTTAAAGGAGACCTTGGCTCGTCTCGGACAGAGGACCTACGTGGCGCACTCCCAGGCGATCGAGCTATACTCGAGAATCCAGGTAGGCTGTGGCGCTGCTTGGGCTTGAGCGGCCGTTCAGTCATCTTCTTGCCTGGATCCGCATTCGCATCGTTCAAGATGTCGTTCGGTCCTTTGCTTGTTCTGTAAGGCATCGAACGGGCATTCGCTTCAGCCTCGTTCATGGGGTTGTGGAACACGCTGCTGAGGAGATTGCCCGGATCTGTCGGCGGCTCTGAATCGGCAACGTGGCTGTTCCTTGGCCGTGCACCATTGATACTGGTCCACAGAGCAGGGCCGCTCGCTGTACTTGCGCCACTGCCTCCAGAATCTGGCCGTGTACCACTTGACCGCGGTCGAATTGTGTGCCTGGCCATGCTATCCGCTTGGTGCTCCCTTCGTGTCCGCTGGAACCACTCATGCTGCGCGCGGTCCTCCTGCTGCCGTCTAGACGCGAGTCCAACGCACTTGTCTTCGTGCTCTGCGGCAAGCCTTTCCCTCTCGTTTTCCTGTAGTTCGATGCTGGCGTTGACAGACTGCAGCTCGTTCTGGAGCTGTGACTTGCGGTCATACATGCTAACAAGACGAGCACGAATCATCTCCTGGCGGTTGCTGTACTCGTGGCTCAGACTCGCATCCTGCTTTTGCCTCGTCACCTTGGTGGTCTGCCAGTAATGCCGCTCCATCTCCTCCCAGTTGTCCGGTGGGCTGGCCATGTCAGGCTCCCGTCTTGCCGTCATCTCGCTCACAGGTGGCAGCCACCTGTGGTGGTGATTTGGTCTGCTCCTCGCCAGGTCAGCGTCGCGGAAATATGTTGTGGCGATCATGTCGTCGTTCTCCTGTGGAGAACCTGATGTGTGTCTAGGAGTTGTGGAAAGGCGCAAACATGACGTTGTGGGCCGGGAAGTTGAAGAACTGTGTTGGTCTCAAGGATAGGGCGAGTCGACTGTGCAGTACGACCTCGGAAAATCCAGGTTCGTGTGGGTGTAAAAGAGGCCAGAGCAGGCAAGGCGACGGCAGTGGCTAAAAGAATACAATGCAAGGTGCTTGGGAAGGGGAGACCATATAGAATCAACCTTGGCTCAACGTGTTAACGTGTTGAGAAAGACCAGGAAAGCCCAGCTAATTGGCACATGGACAGGTGTTGGCCATAAGGTTATCTACCTAGGTAGGTTGCAGCACGGGCTGCTTTCGAGACTTCTGAAGCTGCCAGTCTGACTGAAAGTTATTATGGCATGGAGCTGACGAAACGGGAATACTGCCGGGCACCCTTGAAGGCCGACCAACGAGGTGTGGGGCAGGTGCGATGGCAAGGGGACGCGATCGAAGGGGGGCGTGGACGCAGTGGGAACATCCCAGTTGGGAATAAACTCAGTATAGGAAGAACCGCGCCCTGGAGGGTGGGTGTCATCGGCCATGCAGAGCTAGGAAAGCCGCTACAGGGGCTGAGGGCATGGAATTGCGAGGGCGGCAGGCCGGGTCATGAAGTGTGAGGGGAGATGCGCACGATAGCGTATGCATGTAGATTTTGTGGATGCACATCCGTTGAGGATGAACAGCGACGCCAGAGTTACTCACCCTTCTGAAATCACGAGGCAGTCAAGCGAGCTGCTGCTGTTGAGTAATGGGACCCCGAGGATTGCCGCGCGCGTTAACTCCGCTGATGGTTCCGAGCCCTCCGCCACGGGCAGTTGCTCTCCCCCGTGTGCTCGATGGCTGGCCTCGGCGGGTTTGAGTACCGCTCGAAGGATTATTACAGACGCCGCTGGCAGCAGCCTGTCTGCTTGAGCTGCACTGGGCCTGGTCGCGTCCTCGGCTGGTGCTGCGATGCTGCCGGTGTTGCCCTCGTAGTCGTGATTGCTCTCTGCTTCCCTGGCGTCAGATGGCTGACACGCGTTTGTCGGCTCCAGCGCGATACTCGACGCCCCGTGTGAGAAGTGGGTGTCGCGGGGGTGACGGATCGATATAATGATGATTCAGGGATGGGAAGAGGTTGTCGGAGGATCAGCAGCGGATCCCGAGCCGTGGTGACCTCGCTCCGCGCTGGTCGTGCCGCGTGGAGATGCTGGGCCTGGAGGTGGGAAGGAACGATGGACATTTGATATCGGCTCCAGTCTGGCGTGGTTGCAGGCACACAATTGAACGAGGCGGCGATCCCTTCGACTCTTCTTTACCCACCCGTCTTGTCAACCACAACGCTAGCCCTTGCTTTTTGCCAATGTCACGGCCAACAAAATTGACAATGCATCGGCAGTCGACGCGACAAGACGACTACCGTCTAGTGTTCAAGCGATAGGCATGCGGCTGGTTCAGACTTGGCCTGCGTGCTCAGGCGTGTCTCTGACCACCCACCACCATTGTTCCGCACCGTGGCGGGCGAGCCAGCAAGCGCGATCGGAGACAGCCAGCCACGACGCATGCTGGTCTCCGGAGCCCACGCCGCGACACCAAAGTTTTCTTTTCTTGCCTCGGGTCTGTCTCTCTGCTGGCCGAGATGCACCCAGCTCAGGCCAGCTGGATGCCAAGGCCAACTCAATATAATGGTGCAGGTCTATAACACACAAGCCACGGGCGCATGTTCAGGTATCGGTGCTTGGCGATGACACACACGCAAAATTCCGGCGTCCATGTCCTGGGCACGGCTCCCCGGTGTTTAGGAGCAAAAGAACCCCGACCTGAGCGGAGTACTCCGCAGCCCCGAGGCAGGCGAGGCAGGTCAGGCAATGGAGACCTAGAACTAGAGGCTGAGTCGTCACTCCTACGACGGCAGTCACTGACAGATATCAAGACGGCCCACTAGACAGGGCGAAAGGCGAGCCACGGTGCTGGTTCACGTAGATGACCGTCATTCTCGTTTCCACAGCGGAAATCTGGCCGCCCCTCTCCATCCAGGCGCACAATCAGCCAGCCCAGCGGGGCGTGCAGCAAGTGTCACCGCGGCGCTGAGCATACGCGCACTATGTCGACCGCTAGCTCTGGTGCTCGGCAGACTCCGTGTCGAATGTCTTGGGTTATCACGCGGCCCAGTTTCCGGTGTACGGTCGCTAGCCATGTGCGGCTGGCCCAGCATGTCCGAGCTGGATACTGGAGCCTGGCGCTGACACATGCATGGGCCTCAACGTCCAGAGTAAGGATGTGCGGCTTCGGAGCAAGGATGCCTGTATCATGCATGCAGATACCGGGCATCATCGCTGCCCCGTCCGCTCTTGTGGCTCGACCTTACGCCATGCACAGCGGGAGAAATGAACGTAGACAGCATCTACTGATGGCAGGGCCCAGCTGACCTCTCAAAGAGGCATCCAACGCCACCAACCGTGGATGGTCATAGTGGCACTGGCCGGATCACACCAGGGTCGTTGGAAAGCCAGCCACTGGGCCAAAAGTGCGATGCGTATGCCATTTACGGCGAACGGGCAACTTTACCGACAGTGTGGCCCCAGCCTTTCGGCGTTCGCAATACCATCCATACGTCAGCCCGTACGTGTCAATAGTGGTAGTCCCGCCGCATACGACCACTGGATAGACCCCTGCACCCAGGAGCTCGGTAATATGGAAACTGCACCTCCAGCTAACGGTAGGCCATGATCTGCGCCGCTGGTTCAGGGCGTTCGCTCGGGTTTCGCAGTTTATTGGCACAATAGTGGCAATCTCGCCCTAGGCACCGCTTCGCCTAGCCGGCCATCACACATACCATGTGTCGCCAAGCACTTTGGCTCTAACCTAATTATTCCTCCGCTCAGTGTGATTGAGCTGATCTGCTCCCTATTTCCTGCCACCTATCTACGCTTCTCCAATGATGACTGATGTGGGAGGGTCCAGACAAAAAGAATCACGCCATGATGAGTGGACGATGCAGCCGCATAGCCAAACGATGGGTGTTTCCAAACGACAACACGCAGAACAAGGTCCGCACCATTTAGGTCGAAAGTCGAAACGTGGCGAGGCCGTGTCAAATGCTGAAGATCACATGCACACCTCGCTTGCACACGTACGCCACTCCAGGGAGCCTCAGGAGCCTCTCTTTCAACTACCGGCCCGTCCGTGCCCGATGTCCACACGCAGATTATTACTCATTGCCCGCATCGACCATCTGTTTGAGAATGCGCATGTGGAGTGATCAGCCAAGTCAGTTCAGGGGAGCAAGACGAGAATGCACGTGGTTGCTAACCCAGGCTCTCTGTTGCCACTGCCTCCAGTGGTGGATTCGCGGCATCAAAGTCGGCCTTCGGCAATAGCTCCTGACACTGGCGTACGGAATGTGCGGTACCAAGCCTGAAGCGCAATAACGTGCTGGTGATGGTCACAGGAAGGAAGGATCCGAGCACGGACCGGGTCTCCTAGCAACATTGACATCAGAACGAGAATCGACTGCCAGGTCCATGAATGACTGGCTCGGGTGCGCGGGATTCAGCCAACTCCGCCCAGCCTACTCGTCCTTGACTGACCAATTTGCCAGTAGTTAGTTGGCCGCCAGGTATCCTTACAGCAAAAGTGGGTTACCGAGGTACGCAGCACGCACTACATAGACAGCTACGCAGTTGCGCGCCGGTTGAGGGCTCCTGTATGCATTATGTGGAGATCCTGGCGAAGGTGCTTTGAGGCGTGAGACAAGTCCGACAACTGATCCGCGTGTTACTGTACGGATGAACAGCTGACCGACTGAAGACTGATCGGAGCAGCTCGTTCAGTAAATGACACAAGGCACTGGGGGTGTCCTTAGTTCACTGAACGTCGGTATACTCCGTGGTCGTCTTCGTTAGCCTAGCCTACTCCGTCCTTGGCCTTTTTTTACTAGGGGTCACATAATTCATCTACGGAGTAAAAGCCAAGCGGCCGCGTCACGAACGAGTCTTCCTTCCTACCACCCACGTCTGCTCCATGTCCTATACGCATGTGGGCAAGGGTGCGAGCGCCGAGCGGCGCCCACTCGCCCCATCATCAGCCCCAGCCAGGCCATCATCCATCAGTAAAACAAAGAGTCACAATGTGGCGTCGCTTACGGGTTGCTGGTGTCAGATCCCAAGATACGGGGACCGCCTCGACCGGGTTTTTGACACGGCTCACTGCCTCCGCCCCACATGCTCATCAGCCGCGCACTGCAGCTGCCCAAGGTTTACGAGCTGCCATGGGTCCAGGCAGGGCAATGGCGCGATTGGCTGACGCCGATGATGCCAAACGAGGATTCTTTGTCAGACCTTTTTTTTTTTTGTTCTTATTGCACTTTCTGCTGTTCTACCCCGTCGTCCCATGCATTCTATTACCCGGCCCGGCGTTATAAGAGGGTCTTTCGGTGCGACCAGCTCCGCGTCGTTTCATCCATATACCCACTTCATGACTGCTATACGTCCGAGGCGTGGGCTTTATTGGGTCTCAAACTGGTGTTGATTCTTATTCCTCCGCGCCGGGGACAAACACACCCCTGTCTGGTCGGGGGCCATCACGCTATCGCATGCTGCCAGAAGATCCTTACAAAGTCCGATGCTGTACATATACTGCGTAGACGCAGCACAGGCCCCAGGACTGCAGAGGAATGAAATGTCAGCAATGCTTCACGTCATGGTCCAACGGCTGAGCTCAACAGCCAACCTGAGGAGCGGCGGTGTCAGATACAGCATCCACAATCGGGTTACATTTCCCGCACCGGAGCTTCGCGATTTCTTTCACGGGTTGGCTCGAAGAAGCAATACCGACCATTCGGGCGCGGTGCCCTCTTTGTTCTTTTCTTTTCTCTAAAGCCCCCCTCTCCTCTTAAATTAAGCACTGCCCAGCACGACGAAAATGGGTGCTGCGACGATCTTCCTCCGCTGCGTGACGTGTCCATTTAAAAACAATGGACACGTGAGGTGGGTAGATCTCAAACGTTGTTGGCTCTGGGGAAATCTTTCCTCCAGCTGTCAACAGCGACTTGACGTGACTCGGCAACTATCGTTCGCACCGAGCAAAGCCTGCTAACCCACCCTGAATGCATGCAGCAGAGCACCACGGGCATCCACCCACACCACCACCCCTGGAAATTGTACAAGAGTATAACGTGCGCCAAGCCCTCGACAGGGCTGGGGTGTTCCCTAGGGGCAGCGCACCGGGGAGTGTGAGGGTCCTGGAGGCGCAAGCGTGCGTCGTTGAGCCATCCCAATACCCAGCGATATGCCAATCGGGGAACTCTTCCCATACGAGCAATAAAGCCCTCCAATGTACGAAGTGTGGAATCCGGATGCCTGGGCACAACATCAAGGCCCGAAGGTACGAGCGCCCAGACTTACCATGGTCGCTGCAGTCGTTACTAGACAATACCAGCGTGCCCCTTCGCTATGTTCCTTATCTAGAAAGTAGTTCCTCGTACGCTTGCAGGTGCGCAGTCAAGCATATTCCACGCCCCTATCAAACTGACGGGCAACACACACTCACATGCACACACGCACACGCACACGCACACACCCACGCCCCCCTCCCTTCCTTCCATCTTCCCACAGCCAATCCACGCGGCCGCCGGCGTCAATTAGTGCAGTGAATGGGCGAAAAGTCTAAACCCGTTCGGCCGACATACCGTACCACACACTCTCTCTCTCACACACACAAAGGGTAATTTCAGACGAGAGAGGATGTCGATACGTAGTAACTTTCCTCCCCAGCCGTGGAGGGTGTGGCGGCGTGCGCGTGCGTGGGCGCGCACGCTTCGAGGCAACGATATGGCGACAGGCGACAGGACCCTGGTGTAAACTTTCACCCTGCACCGGCAGATATGGAAAAGAGAGCTGTCGGCTGGCGTAGTAATATACACAGAGAGAGAAAAAGGCGAAAGTTCGAGCCAGGACCACGTTGCATCGAGAAAGTTAACATTGCCAGGAAGACTTCTCGCCGAGACTTGACGCTTGACGTGTGCAGTGCAGCCTCTGCAGAGTCTGCTGGAGAGTGTGTAACGCGGCGGTAACTTGTTATATCGCGTGACATGTTGGTCCGCCCATCAAAGCGTGCAACCCCGACCCCCCCCCCCCCCCCCCCCCCCCCCCCCCCCCC